>ARYC01008334.1:0-11088 GCA_000711775.1 Oxytricha trifallax
TATAGCAGCAGTTTCTTGTAATGACCTTTTAATATTCCCCAGTAGAACTCAATTCCATTAAACTATGGACTGTAAGGTAAGTTGAAAACTGGTGTTATACTAAGTTGTTCATAACTCTTCCTTGTTTCTTTGGTCTTATGAACAGAAAGATTATCAACGAATAGTGTAATCTTTTATTCAGGGTACTTCTCTCTCAGCTGTTCTAAGAACTTTATATACTGCTCTGTCTTAATAGAGCGAGGATGAATAAGATAAGTTTCTAAACCAGCATCCTCGCTAATTCCTCCAAGAATTGCCATTGTTTATACTTTGACTTTCTAGTCATATACTTCTATGTTGCTATGCCTCTTTACCAAGACTTCTAGATGAAAGTGTTGAATGTAAACACAGCTTCTTCAGCATGAATAAACTTAATATTATTCTATTAGGCTCTCTGCATTTAATTATAAATATAATTTAAGTTGTTGTTGTAAAATGGCAGAGTGAAATCAATTACTCTCTTGATACGATTCACACCTTTGTAAGAGATACCGTTTCGTTTATAAATGTTTGCAACAGACTATGCAGAGATCTTCAACTCAGGGAACTGGCGATGAAACATTTAGCTCGTTAGTCGAGAGAGAAGTGAGCCCAATACTTCAAAGTTTTTTCATTAATAAGATAGTCAATATGCTTCTATAGAAACTTAGACTTCCTCTTAGGGTAAGAATTCAGCTATTATTGCTTTAATTACACCTTTCAAGCAGTGAGAACGAACAGTTGAGGGACTACGCTTTAAGAGCAGTGCAATAGACTTATAGTTCAGTACTTGTTTGAGTTATTCACTATATATATCACATCCATAACGCAGTTTAAACATTAAATTTATATACTCTTCATCATAAATAGACCCCAAAAGCTTGTAATTTGTCTCGCATTTAACTAATAACCCCAACCCCTAACAAATTCCCTACAAATTAAAGCACTTATAAACCTCATTAAGAGGTTTTGGGGTTTTGAATATAGACGGCGATTTGGGATCCTAAATCTAAAAAGTAAGATTTCTTAAGATTTTTAAAACGCTTATAAACTGTATTATTGTGATATTTTTGCTATTTTGACAATTTTTTACAATTTTATAAATTATTATATTTTAATCAATTATCTAATATTATTCCATTTTTTATAGTTGCGACAGGTTTTTCCCTCGAATGTTTTAATATGTTTTCTGAGTATTTTTAAGACGCTGAACAATAGTAGATATTTTGAAGACGCTGAAAACAATAGTAGCCATTTACAAACCTCTTCTGTAAGTTATTAAATAAATAGCTATTTAATCATGCCAAAGAAGTCTTAGTGCGGGAATACATTAAAATAAAATTAATCGTAATTTTTAATGCAGCTATTTTGTATAAAGTTGAGTGATTGTTGATTGTTTGAGTATCTTATTAACTTTATATTTATAATATTTTTCTATATTTGTTCCGCAATTAAGACTTATTGATTTTCCAGCTATATTATACCTGTTTTTCTTTTAAAAATTGCTATCTCCATATTCTATAGTTCAAGAACCTCCTTGTGTATTATTTATCCCAATTAAGATCAGCAACAAAGCATGTTCATAGTCATGTCAAGATTTCTCAGAGGAGGTCATTCTCGAATTTATAGCCATTTAGCTTAAAACTGTTGTAAGTATGTTTTTTATTCAATAAAAATATTTAAAAAAAAGTAAACAAGACTTTGTTAATCTTTCTATTTTATATTAAAATAATTTTAAATTCATAATAACTTAATAAATTATTTTTATTTAAAGCTCGTCTATGGAACTTAAATTTAATGATTGTGTTTTTAAATATTTTAGGTCAATTTTGAATTTATATCCTGCTAACCAGTATAAATATTAATACTTTTGAAAAATATCAATATAATAATGTGAAACAATTCAAATGATAGAATATAAATTTTCCTATATCAACATAACATTTCCTTCTTTTTATTGATACATATCTATATATTTTAAAATAAATACTAATCATACTGATTTTAGATGACAACAAGCTCAAGGAGGCTTTCGAAACTACCAAGAAATTCAATGTATTGTTGAAGGAGTGCAAGATTGAGGAACTTATCTACGCTCCGCAATTGAGGACGTTGAGGAGAAGCCAGACTCAGCAAACGACATAGATCTAAACAAGACTGATGGTGGAGATGAAGATGATGGCAACGCAGGTCGCGATGAGGAATGATTTCGCTTAGTACTTTGAAAAGAATGGATAATAAAAGTAGATTGTTAAATTTATATATTGATGAGGAGGGTGTTTGGGGTTAAGAGTGGAAATTATCAATCTCTTAAAGAGAGTATTTTGCACTTTACTACATTGCTTTAGAATATCTTGCAAATTAATTTATTCTGACAAAATTTAAATAGTCTAATTTTATCAATTAAAAGAAAGATAATGATATTTTAGGATAATATATAAATTTAAAAAAAATTAATTAAATGCAGAAGCCATAAAATGAAAGAAATGAAGGCAAATAAATCACTGTTTAAGATCAATAAACTGTTTTTAACATTTAGTTTATTAAATTTAAGCTTGGTATAAGCCTATATTGCTTGTGATAATTGCAACATACTTGTTGACTTTAACTATTTCAATCTGAAGGAATGAGAGCAATAAAAGTAAGTTAATTTTAATTTTCATTCAAATTCTTAATGTTTTGAATTACAAAAAAACAATCTTAAATATTTCATTTATAGTTTAAACTACAATATATCAAGCATTAAGTATCCAATTGATAAGACATATCATTTACTTATTGATTTCTGTCATTAAAATTTAGTATCTGCTGCTACTTATTAATTTGGTGTTGAGGATATATTGATACTTAAGCTGTACTGTATAATACTTAAGAATGCATAATTATGAGCTAGTCAACTTAGTCACATACTTTTTATATATGTTAATTGTAAGTAATCCTGCAAATATTTCATGTTAAAATTGAATTTTTTTAAATATCAATTATTGATAGAATTTTTAAAATTTGTTTTATAGTTACTGATGATATTGACGACATCGGTAACTTATTGATAACGTACAGCAATGGTTAAGCATGCAAAGCAAATTCTTATAGGCTATATTCTCTTGTACTTTAGCCTCAATATACTACACTTCTTACTGGAAAATTACTCAAAATTGGTTGTTGATATTACTATTCCATGATAGCTGACTGTTACTTTTAATATGGTAAATTTATCTATTTTTTAAACCTAACTGTTATTAAAGCTTGTCTCAAATAGATAAATGAACGTAAAATGGAGATTGGTTATACTCGAATCGTTATGTATTTGGATTGCTCTCAATATTCTGTGGATTGATATTTCTCCTCTCTCAACACGATCAATATCACAAATAGCAATTCTAATTATATTCTTGTAACAGTAATAACTTCAGTAGTCGTTACATTCCTGTTTCTCAACATCTTTATCTTTTACAATAATGGGATAGTGTGGATTGGTTGGTCTATATTTGTAGCAGGTATTCTGCTGTGAATTATCTTGAGTTATATATCGTACAGAAATAAGAGATTTTTTGTCTTAATTATCGGAGTATTGAGTGGGGTTCTATTTAGCTTGTGTCTTCCAAAATGCTGTTGTATTTTTGATAAGCTATGAATCATAACATAGATATTTTTTATCTGTAATATCAAATATGATATTCATAAAAATCATAGTTTACTTTTTATTGAATGCTCATTCCACACACTGATAGGTGGTGCTATATGCTTTATAAGACTATTCTAAACTCAAATATTCTTATAACATGCTTTTGACGTTGGTTCGCAATAATTGGGGCCTATCTTTTGATGAGATGAGTTGGCTTGTTTTTTGACTATAAATATGAATTTCTGATATACTACGAATTTCATGTATTTTACACTATGCCCTCAGTCGATTCATTTGAATACATACACAGTTACATGTATAGTTATAACAGTATTAACTGTACTGGTTAAATTATGATTTAAGAATCATAATATGCGTGAAAATTTACATCCATACTATGTTATTAACCGACTCATAACGTATGGATTGAATTGTAATTTTAATTAAATTAACCAATTTATTATTATCATTAGATTAATAATAAAGCATGCTTTTGTTATCCTCTTTCTATATTGATAATATTGTAAATTATATTTTTAGTTAATAAAATCTTTTTTGAAATTACAAGGAAAAATATTTAATGCTCAATTGAGTCATTTTATAATTTTAATTAAAGAGCAAATCATTTATTGAAATTAAAAATAATATAATATCATGATGTGTACTATCTAAAGTTATTTTTTTTAAATATCACATATTAAGCTAATAATAAGTTCTATATAAATTGATTAATGTCTTATTAAATACAAAAATACATTTATATTTTATTATATTAATTTAACTTAAAATAACCGACTATTTGCTATTAATTGAAATTGAATTCCAAATTAAAATATACTATAAGACTTTATTTAATATGTTTGATTCTCTTCGAGATTAACGATGTTGCCATGGTGCATTTACGTGGCTACTTTCAAACTAGAAGTACACACAGTGAGTCTCTTCGTGTAGCCAATTTTCTGCTTGCTACTGATTTGTCTCTTCACTTTGCATATCTACTGGTTCATGCTCTGCATTAAAATCATGCATAACTTCTTGGAGAAGGGAGAGGCAGAGGATCTCCAAAATCAAACTGGAAGAACAATCAAATATGAAGATGCGTAATAAATACATCCCCAAGAACTCAAGCCGCAAAAATTCAAATAAAGAAAATAAGACGTAGAATTTGAATTAGTGCTATAATTAGATAGGTGAAGTAGCTTTCAATCTGTAATTTTACAACTTATATAATATTGCTTAATTTTATGCTATTTATAAGAAATGAAAAGATTTGATACGTTAATATTGTTTAAAATAAATTTATTTTTGCAAATTATTCTATAATTTATTAAACAAATTATTTGAAGGTGGAATTTTAACCCAAAAAATTGACCTTAAGTCTATTTGATTTTGTGCTTTAGCTAAAATTATATTGGATCGGTAAAGTGAGATATATTAAATAGATTAAAAAATTATATATTTATTCAAAAATCATTAATTGTATGTTTATTAATTTTGATCTTACAATTAAAAGCTTTGATTTTTAAATTATATTTTATTAAACGAATATTTTCTTAAGTAGCAATAATTTTAGCAATATTATCTAAATAAAATAAAAAATTAAAGCTATTTATAATAGTCTTATAATAGAATGTTAAATAACTAGTATCAATGACTAAAGGGCATTTACATTTGTATAAATCAATATTCATGAACAAAGAAATTTTATTTTTGGATCTTTATTCTAAGGCACATTCCTGAATCGAAAAGCATCTATAATCGATTCAAAATTTCCTCCTGAATATATATTTTATAAGTGGAAATAGCATGGACTATACTATTATTAAATTAATCATAAATCATTTCTTATTGAATTAAAATGATATTTGACAATATAATTTCTCACTATAAGTTAATTACTATACAATTGATTTAATTAGATTCTAAATTACAAAGTTTTAATTAAGCCTCCAAATAATAGATAATTAAATTCTCTATTTTGTTTCTCAAGTTCAGTTAAATACAATAAAGTTTACTATAAATTTAAATTAAAAATATTAATCATTAAATCATACTAGTTACCACCAAATTCAAGTGAAAATTAGCTTTTGTTAAATTTTAGAAATTGCTTATTAAGATTAGTGAAGCCAATTATTTTACTATATAGTTATCTGTACAAAAGCCATTTTAATATAATTAATCATCCTCAGACCCAGTCGCTGTATTTACAATTTGCTAATGTTTACCCACTCCACAAAATTTCATAAAAATAGTGTTCTTTCTTAATCTCTTCTATGGAGTAGGCTGGATACTAGAAACCTTGGTAGATAGAGTCTCTACAGTGGCTGTCCCAGTACCTGCTATAAAATCTTCCTCTTCAAGTTGGCATTTTATTAAACTGGCTACATTTCAGACTGTTAATTACTTTACTTTAGAAGATTTTGACGATGACTTTATAGATGGTTATTAATTGGGTTATATATTTTACTATGCTACTTGTTTTTACCTTGTTTTATTGTCATTGGAGCTGGGGTTTTAAGTTTACAGTTTCTTAGTGTAAAGATTTTGCTGATTATTTTGTTAAACTTGAGAATTCTAGCAAAAGGTGGAGGAGGACTATTAATTACACTGCTTTGGTTCCTACTTTATACTTACTGATAGTTTCTAAGGCTTAACTTGTGCATTTTGTTATTTGTTTATTCACTGCTAATCTGTTTCACTCGGTATTATCGTCTTCTATATAATTTTCATTATTGTCATCGTCTCTCTAGTTTATTCTACTTTCCTACATATTAGCCTGGCCAAAGGCTATGCCGGTTTCATCTGTACTATTTGTCTTTGTACTCTGACTTAATCTTGTGTTTGCATTTTAGGGAGGCTTGTTTCCTCCAAAATCTTTTATTGAATGATCTACGGTAACCATTAATTCCTTTGGTTTGCGCCAATGTTCGATTTTAAATGCGACTCCTATCTTAGTGGGTAGCAGTTGTTCACCTTTAATGAAGTAAAAATCTCTTTTATCTACGAAAATCTAGTCTTTAAACTTCTTAACTTGAATATTATTCTTTAAGCTTAATTCAAAAGATTACAGTTCTTCATTTGGCTCTTCTCCTCGCTAGTATTTTTACTAAGTTTATTGAGTATTATTTTGATTATTTTCTCCATAGATTAATTGTTGCCACAGCCATTTGAATCTAAAGGTTGGTTAATACTTTATAATTGACCTAACTACTGTTATTATTGTTGCTATTAGAAAGATTATGTTTTACGATTCAAATCGGGAGGATTAAAAGTGCCTCTGGTCGTGGTAGAATTCTATTACGATTAATAGGTGCTTCCATAACCACTACCACCACTGCTAATTACCCCAGCATCATCCCTGCTTTAGATTTGCCTCTATACTAATTGTTAAATATCTATCTCGATCTTCCGTATTGATTTTTGTTGAAGCCTCCTCCTCAGACATTATCGCCTCTACTATAACCTCCTCCACCTCCACTATAACCTCATTCGCCTCTACTATAACCTCATCCGCCTCCACTATAACCTCATCCGCCTCCACTATAACCTCATCCGCCTCCACTATAACCTCCTCTACCTCCACTATAGCCACCTCTTCGATATTAACTGCTCCCTCCATATTTATTCTGGGAAGAGTATGAATTAAATCAATTATATGATGATCCACCTCCTCCACTGGAGCCACCTCTGTAACTACTCCCTATGTATTTGGTATTATAAATTGCAACTAAACAAGAAGATTATCTAATTGCCTCTAGCACTTTGACCTCCTCGATCATACCTACTTCCATAACTTTATTAACAAAACGATTGTGTTTGAATAGATTATCCATTGTTAATTTAGTCTCTATTTAAAGGGTCTGTTAATTGTACTGTATATATATATATGATATTTTTATCCTTCACGATGCTATCAAGTCAAATTTAATTTTTCAATAAGAGTTTACTATTAAAATTTAAATTTCACTCATGTTTTCCATAAATATTACTGTCTTAACTTTAAAAGTATCAAAAACTAATATATTTCTAATCAAATTATTTAATTCATTAATTCTTGCAATCTCAAATTACTGCTTAATCGCATTAAAATTGTTGTCGTTTCTTGAGATATAATACTATAACAGACTATGGCGTAGGCAAAATGACTTAGTATTTAGAGACAGCTAATCACATTTTCGAAGTAGAAATCCCAGAGCGCATATCCAAGGAAACTTAAGAGAACTTCAGAGAGAGACTAGTAGTAATCAAACAAAAGAAAGTCAAAAAGAAGTAGAAGAAATGATATAATTCATTCATATGTTTACTGATTTTATTAGAAAGCTTTATTCATTCATTATTATTTAAGCAATTAAATTAATCATAAATAGGTGTACATCTATTCATAATATAATGATATGAGATGATTATGTTTAAAACGAGGAAATTATATATAATTTTTAATTTAAATAATTGAAATATAATTGTGGGAGCAAAGAAAAAGAAAGGAGGTGGCAAGAAGAGAGGAAAGAGGGAGATGAGGAAGATCTTTCTGTAGAAAACTTTATGAAGATCTATCGCAAAAAATGTAATGAGCAAGATTATTAAGGAAAAGTATGAGGAGTACTAAGAAGAAGGAGATCCCATCACTAAGGTAAGTAGTTCAAATGATCTCTATATTTAAATGGAAAAGAGAGGTTTCTAAGCCCTTTCATATATGCAATGAAAATACACTTATTCATTTAAATTAGTTTCACCTATGGAAAGAGATGGGATGGTAAGGAGTCAGAGCATTTACTGAAGCATTGAAATAGGTTAAGTGAGGAAATTCAAAGATTTAATTTATATTGATTATTATCAAATAATTTTAAACGTTATATCTTTATATTAACAAATATTCATAGCTATCCTCATTTAAAGATAAAAATTATAAGTAGTAACATATTAAATATTATTATCTTAAATTGCAGAAGTATCAAACTTTAAAAGACCTACTGTGAGGACGAAGGTGTTAGCTTTCTGTTAATTTGTGTATAAAGTCAAAGCAGTGAGTGTACTTGAACTTCTAGAAAACAATATAACAAAGTTGGGTTGTGAGTTCATTGGGAAAACTTTGCATCCAAGAGCTAACGGAAACATCTAAATCCTCAAGTTGGATCAAAATGGCTTTGGAGAACAAGGAGTTTAAGCCTTAGTTGAAGGTATTGTGATAAATAAGAGTTTAGTGACTTTATCCTTAACATATTGCGATATTGATCATACTGGAGCTAGAGCGCTTTTTGAATTGCTTATCTATTCTCAGAGTAATTTGGAAGAATTGAACCTCATTAGTAATCACTTAAGAAATGTGGGCATTATTGTGGTGTCCAGAGGTCATTCCATTAATGAGAAGCTTGGAAAGATACACTTAGCTGACAATCAATTTAACGAGCTCGATTCTGTAATGAATGGCATTAAATAGTGTAGGAACGAATATAAAACTCTTGGGCTTTATGACTACTGAGATATCTTTAAATTTAACTTAAATAGGGAGTGTGACCAAGAATTAGTAGTAAAAATCATTGAATTATATTTATTTTATTTAAAATTTAAAATGGGACTATTATCACTCTTGAGAGGTTTGAAGAAGAGTGAAAAGGATGCACTTATTCTTGTGCTTGGTCTTGATAACACTGGTAAAATCACTATCCTTAATGCACTTTCTGAAGAAGATATTTCAACAATCATGCCCACATAAGTTTTCAATATTAAAGCCCTGGTACGTAAATAATTAGATCGAGAAATGTTACCGTTTAAATTCCTCCATAATTATTTCTTAAGATCAAAGGGCAATATCTTTGTAATTCGAAATTTAAATTTGCTATTGCTGTTTTCCGTTAATTGTGTCTAAGACTTTCATTTAGACTCAAGATGGTTTCAAGTTGAACGTATGGGATATTGGTGGACAAAAGGCAACCAGACCTTACTGGAAGAACTACTATGATAAAACCGATGGTCTTGTTTAAGTCGTTGACTCTTCATATGACGAGAGACTCGCAGAGTGCACTGAGGAGCTCACTAGTTTGCTTTAAGAAGAGATCTTGAAAATGTTCCACTCATTGTCTTCGCTAATAAAAAAATAAGATCTTCAATTCGCTCTTGATGCAGAAGAAGTAAGTTTTAATCAATCTTTTGTAATGTTGTGATCAATAACTGTGTCTAATAGATCATGAATACTTTGACTCTTATGAAAATTAAGGATAGAACATGGACCATCCAAGCTTGCTCAGTTGTTACCAAAGAGAGTTAGTCTTAATGTATAGTTTAAGAACTATTATAGGCTTGAAAGAAGGTATGGAGTGGCTTATTAAGAATATAATATTTCTCAAAGATATATTTTATGACGTAATATTTTAGGATAGATTCATTAGGAGTTGCTATTTAATTAATTTAATTTAAGATAATTTTTAATGTCCAGACATCCTTTTAAACTATGTGAGATTTTATCTGTATGTCACAATTATCTATAAAATAAACTATAATTCTTATATCCTTCATTTTATAGGTGTGTCTTTTGTTAGCAGAGCATTCAGGGAAAATCATAAAAAAAGTACACTACTATGGAAATTATCAAGCAACAGCGTAATAAAGAATCGGCTTTGATGACCTATTTACAATCGCTGACACTTCAGTCTTAAAGACCATAGAAAGTAATTTGAAGTATTTCTTTCAATATGCCAAGATTATTGGAGAAGAGGATGTAATTTACTTGGATAAGCTTAAGCCTACATTATATTTATTTTTTGGCAACTTAAAATTAAAAGTTCTTCATCTTTTTTAATGATTGAGGCCTGATTTTATAAATAATAACATTATAACAGAAACACTATTAGTATATTCATTTAGGAATAGAAAAGAATAATTAAAAAGCTATTCCGATACAGAACATGGAGATTGCTATTGTCATCTATAAGAGGAAGAAAACGTTAAATATAAACTAAGAAAATTTAACTTTTGGATAGATCAATTAGATGATACAAGGGAATTCAAAAAATGGATAGAAATATAATAATTAATAAAAATGGTCAAAAACGGCAAAATGACCACTTTGAGCAGTTTTGAAGCGATTTTAAAATCTTGAGAAAATTGACTTTTTAGATTTATTATCAAAAATCTTCATCAATTTTGACTTATCCATACTTAGCCTCAGTCAACTCATCCAAGTGTGGGAAGCTACAGATCATCAGTATTTTGAGCTCTATTTTTGAACCTGAAACTTTGTGACTTCAGTAAATCAGTACTTTAAGAGCTACCGTGAATAGCAACTAAGTGAACCGTCCTTTACAGGGACTTTTGCCACAACCAAATGTCTTCAGAGAACCTTCATTTCTACTTCAATTGTTCTCTAAGGTATTTACTATTGTTAATCGTCCTTCAAATACTCAGAATAAAATTTACAACATTCGAGTGGAAAAACCTGTCGCAACTGT
>ARYC01008335.1:0-10829 GCA_000711775.1 Oxytricha trifallax
GTACTGGCATCTTCTTGATGAAGGAATAGAGCAAGCTTCACAGAGAGCGAGAGTCGCAGACAAAGTATGAAGTTAGCAAGAGACTTTATTCAAATATTTAGCCTCTGGAGTCAATGAACATAGATGCTGGAGCTGGCAGCAAGAGAAGAAACCTTGGAGGAGGGAAGCAAGAAGTAGAAGAAAAGAAAGAGAAGCCAGCTCTCACGAGAGAGTTTTAAATGTGACTTAAATATTCATTAACTTAACTACAAAACTTATTTATATACATTCACTCTCCCTTATTTAGCACACTTTTAAGCTAATTAATTATCTACTCTCTTAGCTGAGCTTTTGATAAAGCCTACTGTATCGATAGGGAGGTCATGCATCAAGTGGTATAGCAGCAGTTTCTTATAATGACATTTTAGTATACCCCAGTAGAATTCAATTCCATTATAAACTATTGACTGTAAGGTACGTTGAACACTGGCGTTATTCTAAGTTGTTCATAACTCTTCCTTGTTTCTTTAGTATTATGGACAGAAAGATTATCAACAAACAGTATAATCTCTTATTCAGGGTACTTCTATCTCAGCTGCTCTAAGAACTTAATATATTGCTCTGTCTTAATTGAGCGAGGATGAATAACATAGGTTTCTAAACCAGCATCCTCGCTAATACCTCCAAGAATTGCCATTGTTTAAACCTTTAATTTCTAGTCATATACTTCTATATTACTATGCCTCTTTTACCAAGACTTCTAGATGAAAGTGATTAAGGTAAACACAGCCTCGTCAGCATGAATAAACTTAATATTATTCTATTAGGCTCTCTGCATTTAATTATAAATATAATTTAAGTTATTGTTGTAAAAAGGCAGAGTGAAATCAATCACTCTCTTGATACGATTGAAACCTTTGTATGAGATGCCATTTCGTTTATAAATGTTTGCAACAGATTATGCAGAGATCTTCAACTCAGGAATTAACGATGAATCATAGTAGCTGAGAGAAGTGAGCCCAATACTTCAAAGTTTTTTCATTAGTAAGATAGTCAATATGCTTTTATAGGAACTTTTATTACCTCTTAGGCTTAGAAATCAGCTATTATTGCTTCAATAACACAGCTAGTTAACAGTGAGAGCGAACAGTTGATGGACTTCGCTTTAGGAGCAGTGAAATAGACTTATAGTCAAATACTGTTTTGACTTATTCACTGTGTATATCACATCCATTGTGCAGTTTAAACACTAAATCTATATACTCACAACCCCTAACAAATCCCCTACAAATCAAAGCACTTATAAACATCATTAAGGGGTTTTGGGGTTTTGAATGCGTTCTTCAAGGGGAATACGCTTAGACTCCGTGTGTGTTCTAGCTCTCTTGTGTATTACTGAATGAGTTCTAATAATTACTACCTTGAATGATTTCTTTAAGTTTGCCTATACTCAATGAAAATCCTTCTCAATAAAAACTTATATATTTTAATAATTCTTCAATTTTTTATTCAAGTTTAAATTTTATAAAAGAAGGACCACCTTTATCAACAAAAGAGATTAAAATATTTAATGAATAACAAAAACGCTAATAATCTATCACAAAAAAACAGAAGCTCAAAGACAATTTAAAAAATTTACTTTCGTAACAAACATCAGGGGACAGTGAGAAGATATTATAGCGAATTTATGAATATGTAAAAATAAGAGGCAATTTAAACTTTTATTACAAAGACATTTTTTGTAGTGTGTTCGAGAACTTTGGCTTTTGCTGTTGCTGCAAAAAAAAGAAATATAATGCTCATAATTTATTGAATTTATTATTATTCAAATAATATTATATAAGCCAGAATCCAACTTTAGTAATGTCGAAAAGAAAAATCTTGCTTAATAAAGGCAAAGATAGATTAATTTAAAAGTTAAATTTAATTGAGTTTCATTTTAGTTTTAAATGATAAGCTTTTAATTTTGCAATTACAAATATTATACTAGTTCTTATTTTACTACTTGAAATTTGGTAAGAAAAATATAGTTTAGTTATAAGAGTCATTTTTTTTAGATTTAATTTTTTTGGTTTGCTTTTTTAATTTTAAAAATAATTTCAATAATTTCACAGAGTGCATATGGTTTCGGTTTCATTACTCACAATTATAAAATACCTCCCTATAAGAATATTTTCATGCTATCTTAAATATTTACTCTTTAACCTGTTATTATTTAGTGACTTTTTATAAAATGAATTGTAAAGAGGCTGGTTGTATAGAATATATTCCGTTTAGTCACTTTAAATTAGCGTAGGTCTTTTAATTAATTCTCCAAAAATTAATTGAATAATAGTTGATATTAATTCCTTAGCCAGAATTGTTATAATTATCTACTAAAATCCTGTAAAACACATTAAAACTCATAGAGTTTGGATTAAAGAAATGGATTGCGTTAATATCGTCAAAAAACTAAGAATGGTTGAAAATTTAGCAGAATTACTTCTAAATATTCCTCAACAAATTTTACTGTATAATTAAAAGAAAGACGTTATACATGTAGACTCATCATCAGATGACGATAATATAGCTCCAGACCTTAAAAATGTTAGAAATCGAATATAAAGTAACATAAAACTATTATCTGCTTTCGATTATTACAAAAGTAAGCGAGAATTGAGTGAAATTGATAAACGAATTATTATGGGAACAGTGAGTAACAATCCTTCTTTCTTTAATAAAGATGAACTGGAAAAAAACATAAGTCATAAACCACTAAATATAATTTTCTATTTTTATATTATTAAATAAATGCCTTATATATGATTAGAGTAAAGGGATTATTCGAAGAATAAATGAACAATAAAATTTGTTTAATGGAACTTTTATATCTACAAACTAGAATTGATAATTTTCTTTAAGAATGTAAAAAATTATTAAAGCAAGAAAAATTTGGATTTTTAAAAGATACTACAAATAATACCCATTTAAAATATTTTAGCATATTTAAGATATTTAAAAATAACTATTTATCAAAATATTTCATACTAAATAAAATATTGGTGATTTCGAATAAAATGAAACAATTGAGTAAGTTAAGTGTATCAAGAAATGACTTGATAAAAGTGGAAGATCTTAATGAAACTTTGAATAAAAGCAAAATATAATCTAAAAAGAAAACAATTCATAACAATATTTCCTCTTTAATCAAAAGTTAAACCAAAAACAAGAGTAATAGCTTTATTGATAGAAATATTTGGGTAGTTAAACATTAATTAATAATGAAAATATTAATAAATTTTTAATTTTGTAAAGTATGTTGCATATTGAATTAGAATTATTTATTAAAAAAAAATTCTGATATTCAGCCTAATAAATTAATGGAATTGTATCTCTTATAAGTATACAATAGAATGGGAAAAATAAGAATTGATATTTATATAGTATTACTATATAGAATTTATTTTAGCATTTTATAAAAGCTATTAAATAATATATTTTTCCTTATTTTATAATTTGAAATATATATCGTATTATAAAAGAACAATTTTTTGTTTTCTGAGTTAATTATAATGATTAAACTGCTAGATTTATTAGCTCTATAATTGATTGTAAAAAATTAAATAAATTAATTATTAAAAGAATAATATAGTATCTTAGTTTATTTTAATATTTATTTTTTATTTAAAGATACTTTATAATTATCTCAATCGATTATCTGAAATTTTCAATAAAATGCATTGAATAATTAATTAAATTAATATTACTTAAGTATATTTGTAATTATCATTATATAATTCTGATAATTAATATTCGAGGAAATTAGTTATAAACACAACAAAAATTTTATTATTGATTAATTTACTGATTATATTATAAAGCAAATTTTAGTAATATAGTTTTTTGAATTTATTAAATCTATAATTTAATATGAAGTAAAAAAGATTTGATGCTTAAAATTATATAAATTAACAAGAAAAAAAGATTTTATTTAATTAGCTTTTCTTTACTTTAAATTTTGCAGCAATTTGAATAAAATTATTTTTTAAGAAAATATTGGCAGTTTTCTAATTAAAATTTCTTAATCATTATTTTTTAATTTGGCTTGATTATTATATTATTGATAAGAGTTTTTTTAGTCATTCAGAAGTAATTTATAATATTTTATGTAATATCTTGCTCATACAATTTAAATATATTTCGATTAATTGATTTATTAATATCATTTAAAAATAAAATGTTCCAAATTAAATCTAAATTTTTTATAAAAAATCAATTTATATTAAGCAATTAGTAATTTTGGACCATCCTGAAATATTGGATTAAATGAACATGAAAAAAATTAAATGACATAGTTTTAAAAACTGGCTTGATATTAACTAAGGAAGTTCTAGAAAACTTGTTCTCTTAATTATACCTATCTACAAGAAGAGCATTTAGCGATGTATTTTAATAGGATGAGTTGCCAAAGCCGATTAAAATCAAAGTTTTTTAATATAAAAATTAATATCATTGTTTTTATTGTCCAATTTATATGTATTTTATTTCAAGTCCAAAAGATTAAACAAATCTTTAAGAATTTTAAAAATCTCATATGAAAAACTAAACTAAATAAAGTCAAGGAACTTTATCGAAATTGAAAAATAAATCTATGATTATTTCAAGTTCCCTGAAATAGACAGGGTCAACTGATAATTTAAATTTGTTGGTAAAAGATTAATCTTAGGAAAGTATTATGGAAGGGGAAAAACTTATGGAAATTAAGAACTCAAATAAAACTAAGCCTAGTCCTAATTCTAAAATGATTAAGCCATAGAAAGTGTGAACAGCACTTGATTTTAATAATGACTTTTTAATTCATCTAAAACAAATATTTAATTTACTAATTCCCCAAAAGTAAACTCATTATTTTGGATTATGCAATCCTAAGTATAACAAAATATAATCAGATTTTATATTTTTAAAATAAATATTAAAATCCTATTCTTTTTCCTTAATTATTTAAAACAATTTCAAATTTGAATGGAAACCAAAATAATTTTTAAGAGAGGACTATAAAATAAATACTATCTTCAATGATTATAAGTCTCTTTACTATTGATTTAAATAATGTTGGTATATAAATGCTTTATGAAATATTATCTAAATTTTCTAACTTTCTTTATTTCTCTTCAGTAAATCTCTATCACAAATTTCTTATATTTTTTAATTTAATAATTTTAATTGCTTAAGCAGTGATAAGGATTTATATTATAAAGTTATAATATAAATATATTTCTTAAGATTATTGGCAGGCATTGTAAAAGAATTTTATAATTAAACATTAAAAATAAATTCTCTCTTTATTAAAATTAATTTGTTTGAGTATTTAACATTTATATTAAACGTTATAATAAAATTCAATTTAATAGCGAAATAAATTATGAAAAATATAACATTTAAACTATATTTATTATAAATTTTTAAATAACCATTTTATTTAAAATTAACATAAAAACCTAGCAAACATAATTGATAATTTAGAATTAGAAGTTTTATGCTATAACAACAAAATAACCCTGGCTTTAGGAAAAATCTAAGGAAGTCGGTATACTAAGCTTTGATTTATATTATATTTTATTCAGTTTTAATTGATCATTAAATTATGTAATATAATATTTTGAGAACCATTGACTCTTTTTCAAAGCCAATTAATTTCACATACAGAGGATAGGATTCATATAGAACTGCATTTGGGGGGTTTGTCACTTTTTCAATTGGAGTGCTACTTGCTGTAATTAATTAATGAATATACAAAGTAAAGTAATTGTATTTATTGAGAAAATAACTTTCTAATGAAATAATTTGTTTAAATGTAATGTTCTTCTACAAAGCAATATCGATAGCAGAGTGATCAGACACAAAAATAAGAAAAGATACAATAGTATAAATATCAAATTCATACAGTGATCCTCAGAACATAGGTGAGAAAGGTATAAACTTTGCATTTATGATTTCAGATACAGATGGAAATCCAATAGACTATTAAAATTAAGTTGGGAATTTTGTACTTTCATAACAGATGCTAGAATTAATTAAATATCCTAATGGAACTTAACAAAGAGAGTGGACATATTAAGAGATTCCTTACTCTTAAAATCTTTTATTAAAAAAAGTTTAATCAATGTTTTTAGTAATTTTAACTCTCTTTGTACAATGGAAAGTCAAGCTTTAAGCATGCTTGAAAAATCAGATTTAGAGCAATACCCGATTGAGTTTTACTACTGTCCAGATTTTACAAATCTCACTTTGCAAGGAAACTTTCATTCTCCCCAATACCAATATCTTTATTTGGAATTCAAGAAATGCACGAATAAATCTCTATGTTTAAACTAAACACTTTTAACTTAAAGAATTGAAAGATCTTTGATTTAGCTCATAGTAATCAGTTCCTTCTTTGATGTTGAAAATTACGAAAAACCTGTTAAGTATTTTATGGATGATGCCTTTTTTCCACTTATTGATTAACAAAATATTTAAGGACTAAGACCCACCCAAAATAACAAAAATCCATCTCATTAAACTTTTTGAATTCTGGAATTTATTTTTTGCACATAATTTTAGCAGTCAAATCCTTAAAACCCCATTAAAAATCTTACATTTTTAAGGAATAATTTCATTTTTAAGAATTCGTAAACATTTAACGATTCAATATTTTGTTTATGGGCCTAAGGACTGGTAAATATCCGACTGAATGAACTCGAAATGCATGATTCTGTCTCTGGTTTTTGGGAAGATGAGGAGAATGAAATATTTTACTAAATGAGTACTCTCAGTACAATGACTTATATTTTGGTTATTTTTTCATTTCTTTGATCGTTTATCAATATGTTTAAAATGACCTAATCATTGAAGACTACAAGCGGTTCTCTCTTTACTCTATAGGTATAACTTGATAAATATGTGGACAGATTTTCCAGATAAGTATATACAATAAATGATATGCTATAAGAACTTGGAGGTATACAGGCTGTGCTCTTTTTTATAGGGTTTTTAATATATAACAACTTTGAAGAATCTAAATTTTATTTGAGTATGGCTAGAAACTTGTTTTTAATACAAGATTATACAAAGATGATTGACCCTGCAGACAAGGAAGATTCTGATGATCTTGATACTCAAAATATTATATGTTTTATTATAATTTATTCAATGATTGGTTGATAATAATTAATGAAATCATTTTAAAATAAAAAGCTTTCATCAGAGAAGGAAACTAAGAAATTTATTGAGTCTTAAAAACGAAAGAAAACTATTATGAAAAAGAAGAAAAAACTAAAAGATAGTTTGAAAAATGTACTAGTAGAACAAACATCTGGAGACAGGGAGTAAATATTTTCGCAAATTTATAAGTACATAAAAAACAGAAGAAATTTGAACTTTTTCTACAAGGACATTTTTAGAACCGTGTTTGAGGACTTATTTGGTAAGTGCAGTTGCTGTAAGAAAAAGAAATATAACATTTTAATATATATGATTGAGATTTTTAGTTTCAAGGTAATATTATAAGATCAGCATCAGCTTAGCAAGGCAAAAAGAAAGCTCTTAGTAAATAAGGGTAAAGATAGATTCATTGAAGAAATGGATTGCGTAAATATAGTAAGAAAATTAAGAATGGTAGAAAATCTAGCTCAGTTACTTCTCAGCATCCCTTAGTAGATATTGCTGTATAATTAAAAGAAAGACGTTATACATGTAGACTAGTCCTCAGACGATGATGATATAGTTTAGAATCTTCAAAACGTTAGAAGTCGCATGTAAAGAAACATAAAACTATTTTCAGCTTTTGCTTACTATAAAAGAAAGAAAGACTTGACTGAGATTGATAAGCGCATTATTATGGGTACAGTAAGTAATAACCCTCATTTCTTCAATAAAGATGAATTGGAAAAGAAAATCAGCAATAAAATAAAATTAATGAACTAGTTAAGTATCTAAAGAAAAGACTTGAAAAAAGTTGAAGACCTTTATGAAACTTTGGATCAAGACATTAAGAACTTTCAGAAACTAAAGTACTAAACTTTTCATTAGAATTAAAATAGTAAATACAGCAAAAGTAAATAAAATACCTTTATCAATAGAAATATCGGGTTTGGGGAGCATGCAAAAGATTAGATTATGGAATATCAAAATTGCTTTGAACACAATTAAGAAAGCTCACGTTAACTTCATTCATAGACATATTAGCACAAACCTAAGGTAAAGTTTGATACAAGAAGAAGAATTAAAAGTGACGTAATTTCAAATGACACTTTGACAATAGATTTTAATGATAGTCTTTAAATTATAATTAAATTCACTAATTTTGAAATAAATCTTTGAAATATTTTATAAAGTCCAAGTCTTAAAGACAAGACTCAGATTCAAGAAATAAATAATTCATTCCTGAAAGACTTGATTGCAACAAACAACGGTTAAATTCTTGAAAAATTGAAAAGCAAATCTCTAATTATTTAAAATTACTAGAAAAAGACTGGACTTACCAATGACCCTAGTTTGCTTGAGAAAAGCGAGTCTCAAGAGAGTATTTTTGAAGGAGATAAAGCTATGAAAATAAACGCTTTATCTTTTATGAAGCCATAGCATTAGTGAAATTGAACTATGAAAACTTGTTTTAATAAGTTTGTTTTTATAGTTTTAATTTCTTTTATGACTTAGAAGACTGGATTGATAAAAAGTTGTAATTAATATTTTAGAGTTTTGATAAATAATTAAGAGAATATATAATTACCACAAGATAAATATTTAGCAATGAAAATATACAAACAGACTAAGCATTTCCCAAAGTCTTTCCAAAATAAGTTTAATTCTAAATAACTTATATTATAAAAACCACTGTAACCAAGTCAGGTTATCAAGGAAACTAATAAGATTATTTTCAATGCCACAAGATAAATATCTAATGCAAACTAATTTAAGTCTTCAATTTTTGTTGATGTCGATGATAATACAATCGATATTGAAGAAGGAGAAAAAACAATTTCTTATTTAATTTTATAATTCAAATTAGTATTTAATTAAATTTATATAATCAAAACCTATAAGTAAGTAAACTCTATGCCAATATTAAATCCTTTTAATATAGAGGTTCATTGATTATAGTCCCAACACCAATCGGGAATTTAGGTGATCTCAGTCTCCGTTAGTATGAAGCTCTAACTTAATCAGATATCATTGCCTGTGAGGACACTAGAAAGACAGGAAAAATGATTGAATTGATTAAGTAAAAACGCTTGAAAGATAAATTCAAGAGGGAATTTGGGGCAACTATTGACGATTTCTTTAATGAAAAAGAAGTCAACGATTTCAAGGTTGAACAAGAGAGAGAACATAAGTTAAAAGGAGTAGTGTAAAACAATGAAGATACTGAGAAGTTATAATAGCAAATGATTATAGAGGAAGATCATGGGGATGAAGAGCTTTTGGCAAGACTACTCTAAGCTAACCAAGAAATTGATAAAATTTAGGAGACTAGGACACAACAACATGGAGGGTAGAAGGAATTAGTCTCTTAAATCATAGGTTCATAGAATAGCGATGCTGAGATCGATGTTGTTAAAGAAACAAGTAAAACTGAACTCAAAAAGCAAGTCAATTAGATTTTGCAGAAGCTTGAATTTGAGATTGAGGCAAATAAGTTTTAGGACATAACTCAAAGAAAGAATTAATATGAAAGTTCACTATAAGTAATGACTGACTAAGACAGAATCTTTATAGAATAGATAGACTAGTAGTACTATACTAGAGTAAAGTCCTCTGATGAATACTATAGAAGAAAGAAATTAATTCTGGCTAATTTGGATAGACTATAAAGAAAGGTAGAAGCAACAGCCAAGCATTTCGATGATTATGAAAGATTGAGATTTATCATGCTAGAAAAGGCTAAACAAAAGAGATCTGTACTAAAGAATTTCATAAGGTTTGAGTAATTCAATGAAAAAGAGGATGTTTTTGGTAAAGATAATGAAAATTAGGAGAGTGAGGAGTAAAGTGCTGAGAAGGATGATTTCGATTTATTATATGGTATTGAGAATTCTTATACAAAAGAGGTTTATGAGAAAATCTAAGAGTCGAAAAAAAAGAAGGGTAGAGGACTATTGCTAAGTTTCTATGAACATAACTAAGAAAAGAGAATCCCAAGATTAATCAGAGCTATGAAATTAGGGTTAAAAGTAGCTTTAGTCTCTGATGCCGGTACCCCTACTATTTCAGATCCTGGCTACAAATTTTTAAGAGATGCAAAGAAGTAAGGTATCTCAATCGAAGCATTACCAGGGCCTTGTGCAGCTACTACTGCTCTTAGTGCTAGTGGTTTTCCAAGTGATAGATTCTAATTTTACGGCTACTTGTCAAAAACCGATTCAGAAAGAGAACAAGCTTTGCTAGAAATTATGAGACAAGGTAAGACAACCTGCATCTACGAGTCACCAAACAGATTGATAAAAACACTGTATGCAGTATAAGACATCTTTGGAGAAAAGCATGAAGTTTATATTGGAATTGAGCTTACAAAAATGCATGAGAGACATTTAAGAGATCCAGTCTAGAAGGTAATTCAATTATTGGAGTAAGAATCAGAGGGCTCTCGTATCAAAGGAGGAAACTATGGTATTAGCTCCTTTCAATGATGAAGAGCTGAATGAGTAGCAAAGATTACTGAGAAGCTCAGGCTTTGATCCTAAGAAAGATGCTTAGATTAAAGTTGATTTGATATAAGTGGCTACCAAGTTAAATGAAGCAGTTGAAATGTCTGAACATGATTTTAGAATAATGCTAAAGGGCATTTAATAAAGATATTTATAAAATAAAGTTATTAATAATTTGACCAAAGT
>ARYC01008336.1:0-31669 GCA_000711775.1 Oxytricha trifallax
TGGAATAAAAAGAAATTAAGAGAGGCATCTTGGATTGCAATTTCAATAAAGCAATATGGCAAGATGGACTTGATGAAAAATGCTATCTAAATCAAAAGTCCTTAAAATACTGGAGTTAGAAAATAGCCAAATGGATGAACGAAGCGAAGTTTCCCCACTATATAAATGATTGAAGACTGATACTACTTAGCAAGAATTAAAGAGAATAATACCCAAAAATAGGGAATACTAGACCAATAGTAGTGAACTCCTTTATGAGAAAGATCATAATAAGGTAATTTTAAATAGGATCAATGATAAAAAGAGTCAACTACTATAGAAAGGGAACTATTAAAATGGGTTTAAAGAGAACAAGAGTACGCACATTAATCTGATTAGGTTGATAAACCATGAAAGAGTCTAGAAGAAAGAGAGGAGATAGAGAGGCTTACGTCTTCTTAGATTTGTAAAAAGCATACGACTCAGTTTGGAAAGACAAGCTGATAAGCATCTTATAAACTAGAATTTTGAAAGAGAAAGATAGATGTATAGAATAATTAATTAAAGATCTATACAAGAATTATAAAATAACTAATGAAGGAGAATAAATAGAGGCTAAGAATTGAGTGTCGTAAGTTAGCAGGCTATCCCAAATGCTGTTCAACATATACCTACAAGACACCATTTACTCACAAAAGGAATTGATGCCATTAATTAAACAAGGGAAACTACTAGCCTTTGATGACGATCTCGTCAGAAACTTGAAAAACAAACAATAACTAAGAAGGGTAATAAAGAGTTTCAGGAAATTGAAAAATCCCACAACCTGAAAATCAACAAGAAGACTAAATTCATGAGCGATTCTAAAGACTTTTAAGAAGTATGTTAGGAGGAATGAATAAGTAAAGTAGAGGATATTAAATAGCTAGGACTAAACATTTGCCTAGATACTTAATCGTAAGTCAAAAGAACCTGAGAAGATATAAAGAGAAAAATATACTTTTACCAAAACCTTACATAGTCAAACAATCCTACAAAATGCGATACTATAATGGGAGCTCAAATTAAATTTCTTAACATTTAAAAATACACACCACCTGAGTGTCAGGATAAGTAAAATTAGAAGAAATCGATAAATAGAAACTTAAATAAAAAGAATAGCATTAAAAATCCTTAGAGACATTATAAACAAAAAAATAAGGAATATTACATAACTGAAGGAAAGTGGGACAAGCAAAATCATCAACCAGCTAGTTCAGAACTTAAAGTTAGCTAAACAAACATTAGAAAAGTAATTTTAAAAACAAAAACCAAAAACCAAATAAAAGAAAAGGAAAAGGATCTCATAAAAGAAAGAAACTTTTCTTAAAGAAGAATGTGATGGACACAATGATGGCAATTAGTCAAGGTAGGACAGTAGTGAACTACGGTATGAGTCACTATTGCAATGTCCACTAAGTAATTGTGGACGCGAATCATATGAGAAATTGCTACCTAATGAATGAAGCAGGGGACCCAACCAGATTCAATAAATTACTGAATGAATAAAGATTGGTGGACTTAGACAATAGAACCTAAGTTGAGGTGATAGCAAACATGCTATGGATTGATGATAGAGTAAGAGGACTTGAAAGAAATGGACACTACTAAAGAATCAAAAAAACGTTTAGAGTGACATATGTGAAGAAGTAGAAGGAAATCAAGATAAATGAAAACACAAAGTCAAATCTAACAATCTGAATTTCAAAAGTGAGAATAAATGAAGATGAGATATAATTTGCGAAAAATAATAGTTGTAAGGACTTAAGTTTTGCAATGTATGTTTCAAGAGTGTATTTGAAAATTTTAATTTACCTTTAGTTATTATCTATCTACTTATCTAAAATAGAAATTTTAAGAGTCATTTCAAATCTTTAAGCCGTTATCCTTGATCACTTGTAATTGTATTTCTTGCATGATAATGCTATATTTTTGATTAGCATAAAGTACTGAATGTTTAATTGAATAATATACTTAACTTAATTTTGTATCATAACGCAAATCTGACAAAACAATTAAGAGTTCAATATCATTAATTTTCTTTTAAGACTTTAAAATAAATGATTCAATAAGTTATCTTCAACTTGCATTTTTCAGCCTAAATTATATTACTTTATTATAATTGATACTGAGCCTTTACAAATTAGTTTAAAATGATCATTGTTTTAAAAGCATAAATCACATTTTACCTATAAATATTTATTCCAAGGATCCTTGGTATTTTTATTTAACTATGCAAGATTCTATTTATGCTTCTATGAAATATCAACAACAACTCTTA
Source organism: Oxytricha trifallax (assembly GCA_000711775.1). Lineage (NCBI taxonomy): Eukaryota > Ciliophora > Spirotrichea > Sporadotrichida > Oxytrichidae > Oxytricha > Oxytricha trifallax. The sequence goes on from ARYC01008336.1 coordinate 2,300, forward strand.
TAATTTAATTTGGTAAATTACTGACATCAATGACAGAAGTTGGATTAATTATAGATTTATAAATTTATGAAACTATATCAAGCTAACTTTGAATCAAATAATAATGATACTTATATTAATTTATTATTAAATATACATATAAAATAAGTAAAGTTTATTTCTTATAGCATAAAGTTTTCCTCACCTGATCAATTAAATAGTTAAATAGATCAATATTATTAAAAAATGGAGAAATTTACACTGCATCAATTTTGGTCTCTATTTAATTTAAATAGATTAAGATTAATGAAAAATGAAACTTCCTTTAACATATTTGAATGATAATATATCTCATTTTATCTAATTAATTATTAAAGCTAAGAGTTTAATTTAAAAATAGATTTGTATGAATAAGAACACTAATGATTAACTATATGGCTTAAGATTCTGCTCAGATTAAGTTAATTCGTACATAACCTGTTATTTATCTGTAAATCTTTTAAATTAATTATCAATTTAATCAGCATCTGAATAGAATATTATCAATGAGGATGAAAGATATCGAGATATGCCTGCATTTATGTATAAGTAAGGCTAGCTAGTAGCAATCAAAACAAATCAGTGAAACTTAATCAAAATAATAATTATAAAATATGTAAGTAAATAAACAGAGAAATGGTTTAATATGATGATAAAAAGATTAGGATTTTATTTAATATTCATAATAATTGTATTCCGGGTAAGATTATTGATATAATTTGTGAGAAAAAAGCGATTATCTTGGAATAATTCTTGCAAGAACGCACTAAACGAACAAGTGAGAAATACTAGACAGATTATCATGGCTCGAAATTAGTATTATAGAATAACTAAATTAAAAATATTATAATTATTTTAATTATGTTGCTGCTAAAAGTAAAATTATGAACAAAAATAAAAGCACCGTAAATTTGTAAAGTAAATATAAATAATGGAACTTCTTTATATATATCAGATATTAAAAAATTCCAAACTTCAATAAATCAAATATAATCCCAAGACTTTTATATGTATGATTGAAGTTATTATAATAATAACTAATATTTATTGCTAATGTAGCTGTAATGTCGATATCTTATTTATCCATGCGATAATAGGTGAGATTGCCTAAAATCACATAGTCATAACAATAACTACATTTGGCTAACTTTAAAATTGTTTCCTTACAATTTACACTTCAGCAATAAAACAATGCAGTGATTTATTATGAATACCTGAATACCGTTAACCATTTAACTTGTCAACATCTCAAAGCTAAAGAAAGACATCACTGTATTTTAATGACTCATAAAAAAATTTTTTTTCTCTATATAATACATAAATACTTGCTGTTTCTTAAGTATTCGGTAAAATAGTATAGACCAATTCATTCAATAAATCACAAAAATTTGAGCTTTGATATATAAAAGGGCAACTTTATTTGAGCTGAGAAACATATAGTTTATGCCAGTATTCTAAGCATAATAAGTGACACAATTCTTTCTACTCACACCTATATGAGGATCCATCAATTAGAACCCCACAAGTAAAAGAACCTGTTAATAATATGTTTAAGGAGTCATTTTGACACTTAAAAGTTCAAGAGTAAACTATAGTGGTAGTAATGGAAAAAAATATATGGCTCTTGAATCAATATTAGAGTACTCTACGGGTTCTTTGTATTTATACTGGAGAAGCTTAGAATTTACAAGATAGTCTGAAGCTGTTAGGAGGAAATAATTAAGGCGACCATATTCAATATATTAGAATTCATTCCTTAGATTATAGGATATTTCTATGGTTAGTTAGAGATCACAGCCAATATATTATTACACTTTTACTCAAGATCTATTAATACCTTTTAGGATGCTAGTAATGAAAACATAAAACTTTTACGTTCTCCTGTCCTAAAATATTTATCTGTCTTTTGGCTTTCATTCCTTGAATTGCTCACATAAATTCGAAGCAAAGTACAATTTGGCCTAATAATTTTCACTTTTTATCAAGGTTTTGACTACAATACTTGAAGAATCAAAGTAATTCAATATTAAATAAGGCATAAATTTCTTTTAAATACTATTCAGTTTGACAAAAATTATTAACACTGCTTCGAATGAAGAAGCTAAGATCATTATACTTGTAGAAAAATAGAATCAAGAAAACTACACTTAGCCAATACCTCTATTAAATTATATAGAAATAATGAAAAAATATAGAAGATGGTTAAGAAGCACAAAGCAGTAAATCTAATGCTCCTTACTCATCTACAGATTGACTAGTAGCTAAGCTTTCTTTTAGATTTATTCCTCAAGTTGATAACAACATTTTAATATTTTACTAGCGATATCTCATCTACACCAAAAGATTATTCGCAGCCGACTGATCGAATACTATTGTAGAGTGCGGAATGTGTATTCATGAAAGATTTTAGTGCAAAAAGATAAATAATAATTATGAGAGCTTTCCAATTTTTATGAATTAAACATATATCAAGATATATTGTAAATTAATATTGTAAATCAATAAAATTATTTCTCGACCTCTATTGTATTTTTTTATTCACTTTTAGAAATAAAGTTTTTATAAAAGATTAATAACTCAGCACTTTAGATTTGAAAATTTTGATGGAAAAAATATCATATACCTATAAATTCTATAAATATTTGAATAAAAATATTATTAATATAGGTATGTCCTTACCATTTACATAAAAAATGATAAAATTAGAAATGAATTAATCTACCAAACCACAAAAACTATATCAATAAAAAGATTTATATAATAAGCATCAAATTAATATAATATTATAATGTTAAAAAAGTTATAGAGATATGAAAATTATGCTTTAACTTTAATTCAAATTATTAAATGAGATAATATTAATAAAACCCCATTGATAAATGGTAAAAAGGTGACAAAAGGTAACATTGAATCTTTAAGAATCAATAAATAGTAAAATTAATGATAGATATATATTATAATTTGAATAAGTTTACAATAAAACACTAACAATTAATATTGAAAAAAGATACTCTCAATCTAACTGAAACAAATCAACCCTGAAATGTCAATGAACGATACTGAATCAGAGCATTAAGCCTCACAGCTCTAAATGGCGACCTCCCTTAGACAATAATCTTATCCAGGAGAATAAGAAATTCATGACTAGTAATAATGGCTTTCAGTAGTGACAACAATGGGTCAGTACTACCAGCGAGGAGCCCTCCAGGCATGGAAGCAGGGAAAGAAGAGAGTAGAAACATAGACTTATGTACCTTCGATTATCACACCGTTGCAAGCATCAACATCACATGGCAGCCATAGAGCATCAGTGGCTTTGTAGAGCCCAATGATAAGGTGACCATCTCTTGCAAGACCGACAATACTTGTGAACCTTTAAGCAGCTGGAAGATTAGTACTAGCGTATGTCAAGTAATCCTTAATTTATTGGGTGTTGGAAGAGCATGATGTAGCAACTCTATTACCGCTGAAACTGTTGGTATAAACGCAGGGACTGAAAGAGCAGTAGTGATAGAAAGTCTTATATTCGCTGTTTCATAAACATTGATTAACTTCTACTCTCTTGGCATCTGAGCCTGCTCTCTTTAGTGCGAAGAAGTCATTTAAGTGCTTTGAAGTGCCAGAGTGGATGGGAACTCCATTGGTTGAGACGCCAACGAGTGCAGCGTGCACGGTATACTGCTTTAAGATTCCTCTGCTCCTCCAATAAGAGCACTACATCTTTATTGAACCCCTATAGACAGTTAAAGAATCCACCTTGGCGCCCCAAACAGCAAGATAGAGAAAAGCGCTCTTAGCAGAGAGGAAAAGCTCAACAGACAGAGAGATTCGCAAGTTTAAGATTAATTTTATCAGCATCATCGTTACGATTACCAAGAAAATGAGCCTCAAAGCGCTCTCTCAATACCAAAGGGTGGTCCGCAAAATAAAAATCATCGATTATCTCGGCTCCTGGGGAAGATTTCTTAGTCGGAAATTCCATCTCCGTAGATTAGAAGGTGGAAAATCGCGTGGTGCCCTTGGCCGCCAGTCAATCAAGCTTTCGCCACTTACTTTGTTTGCTATACTGTTTTTCGAAAAACCTCTGATACCTAATTTAGCAACCTGTTTATCTGAGATGATGTGTATGGTGTTGATATATAGGACGTGGCAGGAAACTTCATAAACGAGCCATTAATTGACATTTGCAAGGATGACATGATTACTCAAACGAGTGCAGGGTTCTTAATTTAAATCTCTGCACCATGCAAAAGGGTGAAGTTGGACTCACCTTAGAACAAGAAACTACATTCAACTGCAATGATAAATGCCACACCTAATCTCATGGTTCGACAATGACTTCAGAGACCCATAAAACCCTATTGCTCTTACCACCTCCCCATACTGTGCCTCTAATCACTGGGAGCAATTTGTTTCTAGATGAATCGTGAGCTCACCATTTGTAAAGTTGAAGTCCTTAGGGGTTCAACTGTTGCTAGAAAGAGCATGGCTAATTTCAGAGAAACAGATGTTAAAATTAGCTATCACTTCGAATGATCACAGTGCTCAGAGAATATTACCCAATTATACAAAGTAAAGTGATGAATATTATACAGACTAGAGGTTGCATATAAAATATATTTGAAACAGTCATAAATTATTATTTTAATAATTATTAAGCAAATGTTTTTAATTAGGGAATACGATAGACTTATAAAAATGTAGTAAATAACAGTATCAATCAAAATAAGTTACTTATTATAATAGAGCATAAACATAAATGAGTTATCTCATAATTGGAAATTCTCAACCAAATATTCATTTATTTTTATTTAAAAAAATTAAGTTCTAAATATTTTTAAAAAAAACAAATAAAACTAATAAAACTAATTATGATTATAGTGTGCGCATGATATATCAATTTTAGTTAAATTTAGATTATTTTATGTATTTATTAATTTAATTTTAACAAAATTACAAGTCTGATTAAGACCAACCTAATACAAATATATAACTTCATAGATAAAGCAACTATGATAAAGCATTAATTGGCAGTTTTAAAAAATAAACATCTCTCAGAACATAATTATACGCACGATTTATAATACACAGATAACTAAAATCTCATCTTTTTATAATTATTAAATTATAAAATGCATACTATAAATTATTAAAATTAATTAAGTATAATTCTTTTTATCAATAAAAATCTTCTGATTTAAAATAATGAACAAGAAAGGTCAATATTATTTACAAATATGTTTGTAAAATAGTTAACTATGATATGATAATCAATATAATATTCTAAATTGGTATATATCAAAGCAAATCCATCTTGTTAGTCTAACAACCTCGTTATTACTATTATACTGATTTCATTGTTCCCAAATAAACTCCTGTTATGCAGTTGGTAATAGTACTATCTCTAGATTAATATGATTTTTAACTTAATTCCTTAAAATTTGTTAATTTCATTAATAATAATGATTTGCAATTATTTTGTGTTGAATATTAATAACTAGTATAAATATTACAAATCCATAGATTTAATTGTTTCTTTAACTAATTACATAGCTTTATATTTTACTAAAATACCTAAAGAACAAAATATAATGATAAATGAACCAAAGCAATTTAAAAAGAATCTTAAATCGACTATTAAGTTTTAATAAATTAATTGTTTTTATAATAAATCGAAAGAGTGTTTAGTTTGAATAGATTTTAAATTAAATTTAGTGTTAAGTTTTTCAAGAATTCTTTCTGCATAAATTGGGAAGATTTCCATTTATATATCATTTCAATCATTAATTTATTCTTCACTCTTTCCTGTAATGTCTTTCGGTAATTTCATTTGGGGTTCATTATGACTATATACTATAATTAAATGAGAAACTAAAATTTAATTTATTTAAATACAGTTATGTAAAAATAAGCATTTAATTTTTAACTTTTTATAAAATTGAGATAAATAAGCCTATATATAATTATTATTTAAACCGTTAAAATTTGATTTAGGAAATTTAATGTCTCTATTTTCAAATTTCTTTTCAATTTAAGCTCTTGAAATTGTTTATTTAGATTTTTAACAATCCATTTTTGATAGCATAAAGCCATATTCTAAGGATTAAATTGATTAAATTTACACAAATTGAATTATATAATTCTCAATATTTTAGGCTCTAAGAACAAGATTATTATCTAAGTATTTATTGTTAAATTACTTAATCTACATTAACTTATTAGATTTGTTAAATAAAAAGGTTTTATTCAGATTAATGATAGTGTAATATTCTACCTACTTAAACAATTAATTCTAGATTAATAAATATATTAAATAGCACTAAATAAGATTAATTATTACAGTAGTCTAAGAGCAATATTTAAATAGATAGCCACAAAAGAATCAGAAGGTTGCCTTGAATAAGTCTCCCTACCTTAGAGCGTGCCCATATTTATTCAAAAACATGTAATTGGAGATTTATACGCGCTATGACCATACTCATACCGTTCATGTAGTCAAATAATATACAATATCTTTCTATCTCAAATAAGTTAAAGATATTATTACATGTCTGTAATTTAGTGCAAGAGAAGCATAAATAATTGGTGACAGATATTCAATACGTTTATAATCTTTTCAATTCACAGCTTGGTAACTTCAATAGTGATGACATATTCCTAAAGCTTCAATTTATTAGGATGCAAGTGTATTTAAGCAATTCAGCTAATAAATTATGCTAATTATTTTACTCAATTCTGGATATATAGTAAAAATATGAAAAATATTAGAATAGAAGATGAATTCGCAATATCTTTAGAAAATAAACTTTTAAAATTGTTAACCTTCAAAATATCATATTTTAAACACATAACTTGTCTTTTGATAACTACCTTATTTATGATAAATCTATGATTCTCAAATAACCGTATCTAGATATGTTTGTTGTAATGTTACTTCACCCTTCTTTCTCCCTTGTGTTACTCTATATCTTGCATTATTAATAGAGTAATCAGTTATCATACAACAGTAAACAAAAAGTTTAAAAATTAAAGCTTTTAAAATATAGTGGAAAATATTTTCAAGTAACAATGATTATTAATGCATTTTAAGCATTAATTCTGCTTATTAAATATTATAATTTAAAAAGGTTTATCCAATTAGCAAATTATGGCTATTTTTCAAAACAATAATATAACTTATTATATATTGTCAAGTAGAATTACTAAATTAATTAAATAAAAAAAAAGTAACTAAATAATATTTAAAGACAATCACTTCAAAAATTAGTATATTAACTATTAATCTATAAAAAGAAAAAGAATTAATGTCCTATTAATAATAAATCATTGTTGATAAAATAACAAATAATGCTTAATATAAAAAAATTAAATTAAAAAAAAGAGAAATCTTTAACAATTAAAGAGGCAGGAAAAATGGAGCCAGAAAAGTAAACAGCCAGTGGAAGGAGGAAATTACCTATCTACTCACAAAACAGTGGTCAAGGGGAAGAACCATCTTCATAGTAAACATTGGAAAAATGCTTTGAAAATTCAAAACCGAATTCGTAAAATTCAACATTTCAAAACAAGAATGTTTTGTTATTATAAAACAATTGGAAAAATATAAACAAGCTTTCGGTCAAGATTGACAATAGCCAACAGCTTGAATTCTACTAACCTGTAGGAGAAGTTGAAGGATGGGTGAGAAGAAATGAAAGATTCGCGGAGAAACAGCGAACCAAGTTGAGAGAACAATTCATAAGTAACAAAAGGCAAGGAATTACGAAGACAGTAGAAATAAAGCTATGCTTACAGAATGTCTGAAGATTGAACTCACAACTTAAGCAAGACTAACTGATGAAAGGCATCGAAGGCAAAAACCCTGATTTCATAGGACTAGTAGAGACAAGGCTCTTAAGACTGATTGGAATCAATAGCAAGAACATAGCACAAACCCAATTAGCGAGGAATGGAGGAGTGTTAGTATTAAATAGTGGAATGTATGAGATGAAAGAAATTAAAACTCTCAAACAATTCAAGCTTGGAACATTTTGAACGTGGGGGGATTCCCACTCCACATTATAACAGCATACATACCACCATACTGGAACGAAGAAGTAAAAGAACTGCAAAACAGACTGATTTTAATGATTAAATCCCTAAAGTTGAAGTGCCAAAAGCAGAGGATAATCGTGATAGGAGATTTTAACTTCCATATCAAAGACTTGGGGAAAAGATCAAACAGGTAGGGGTTGAAAGAATCTATTCCGGAAGGAGTTGAAACTCACACAAAAGGGAACTAACTAGACAAAATTTTTACAAACACATAGAGTGTGAAATGGGAAACAAGTCAACTTAGACTAACGGATCACAAACTAGTTCAAGTGATTCTTAAAATAAACTATTAAGATGATGACCTGAAATTAGCAGACAGAGAGAGAACAATTAGAGTAACAGACATCAGGAAGTAGTGCTGGAAAACGTTTATTGAGGAAGGAAGGGAACTTTCATTAAAGGATTTAGACAATCCAATACAAAAGTGTTTTGAAGACAAAATAGAAAAACAAGTAAAAGGAAAAAATTGGTATTAACAACCACCAGAATGGTTCCTAAGAAACAATGGAACAAGCTAGGCCAACATATTTTAAGAAATGAAAATCAAATGGAGAGAAGCAATCAACAACCTAGAATAATGCTTGGACAAAAATGATTTGAAAGGTTTCTTCCACATGGTGAAGAGACTAACAAAGAGTCAAAAAGACTCACAACCAATTAAAGGACTGACGATTAAAGATGAAAGAGTTGAGGCTGGGGAGGATACAAGAAAGAAAATCGTAGAGTTCTACAGTTAGTTATTTAAAGACAAAAGAGAACACAAAGACACGTTGTAAACTAAGAAAGACATAACTATGCTGGACGAATAAGAAACAGAGAAATTCTGAGAGGAAAAGGACGTCGAACAAAGTATACAAGAATGCAACTTTAACAAAGCAATAAGCCCAGATGGGTTTGATGGGAAAATCTTTAGCAGGTCTTAGAAAATAAGACAAACAATATGCCAAAAAATAACTTAATGGCTCAATGATAGATAGATCCCACAGTACATCAAAGAGGGAAGGTTGATCCTTCTAAGCAAAGATCAGAAGATTCATATCCAGAAGTCAACAACACAAGACCAATAGTAGTGAATTCACACTTAGGAAAAATAGTGGAAAAAATTATTATTAACAAAATAAACGAAAACAAGAGTGGGTTTCTACTAGACAGGAAACTACCAAAATGGGTTCAAAGAAAGTAAAAGTACACACATTAACCTCATAAGACTCCTCGAACACATCAAGTAATCCAGAAGGAAGAGCAAATAAAGAGAAGCATACCTACTAATAGACCTTTAAAAAGCTTATGACTCAGTCTGGAAAGACAAACATATATCAATTCTGAATGGAAGGATAGGTTGTCAGAAAGACGCAGAAATAGTCAAGATCATTGAGATGTTGTTCTCGAACAACAAAATCACATTTGAAGAACAGGAGATAAGAATAGAACAGGGAGTAGCACAAGGAAGGAGACTATCGCCAATGTTGTTCAACATATATCTGTAAGATGCTTTATACTCCTAAAAAGAACTTAAGTCTCTAATTAAACAAGGAAAATTAATAGCATTTGCGGATGACATCCTTGTGAATGTTAAAGACCCATAATAGTTTAGAAGAGTAATAGAATGCTTCAGGGAAATAGAGAAATCACACAATTTAAAACTAAACACAAAAAGACAGTATTTCTGAGTGACTCAAGGAACTTTAAAAATGAATTTCTAATAGAAGGAATTAACAAAGTCCAAGAAGCTAAGTAATTAGGATTAAACATATATCTGAACACTCAAAACTTACCAAAAAATACTTGGAATGAAATTAAAAAGAAAACAGAATTCCACTAAAAAATTACGAATTCTAACAACCGTACAGTCAGCGACACTATAATCATAGCAAAGATAAGATCACTAATGATATACAAATACACCCCATTGGTGGCTGCTCGATTTGTAAAACTGGAGGAAATAGAGAAGATGGAATTACAACTAAAAAGAATCGCCTTTAGGACGCCGAGAGATATTCCCAATAAAATTCTGAGGAATGTAACCTAGTTAAAAGAAACCAATACCACTGAAATAATAAGGGATTTGGTTCAGAAGAACATAAAGAGAGTAAATATGAACATAGATTAATTTATAAGACCAAAAAAAGCAAGTGAAGAGATCAAAGAAAAGGGAAATAAACTATAAAAAAGAAAGAAAATATTCCTAACTAAAAATGTTATGGACACCATGATGGCAATAAGTTAAGGGAAAACTATAATCAACTATGGCATGAGCCATTACTGTAGTATGCACATAGTTTTAATAGACTAGAATCATATGAAGAATTTTGAACTAATAACTCAGCAGGAGATCCAAACAGATTCTCTAAAACAATAAGAGAGAATAGAACATTTGACCTACAAAGTCAAAAACAAATAGAAATAATCACAAACATTTTTTGGCTGGACCAAAGAATAAGGCAACTTCGAACTACGCGAATATTACGAGCCTATCAAAAAACTATTTAAGGTGGCTTATCTAATAAAAAAGGAGAAACAAACTGACTAGATTACTCAAATTTAGATTTGACAAAAGAATTGAATATCTATAAAATTAAAGACCCAAAAAGTAATAATTAAGTGAAATCAGATAATTATAATAAATAATTAAGAATAACAGCCTAGAAGGAGCAGAGAAGCAATTGATAGCAATAGATGACTAGGAAGGAATCGGATAGGCAAATCAAGTATAAGAAATGAACAAGATAGAATGAATCGCGGGGAACCGCAACTGTCCACTGTCAAACAAAAACTGATTTCACAAAATTATAATTTGGGTAATTTATCCCACTTGTTCAATTCGATTTATATTTAATTTTACCTTCAAGTATTTTACTATTACTACTAATACTTAATATATATATATAATTAAATATATCAATGACGATTTAGATAAAACAATAAGAAATTAAAAAAAACAATAAATTAAAAAAATTAACCTAAATATTTATAACTACAACAAATATGATTTAGAATAAATGATATAAAAATAAAATAAACAAGAAATATAAGAAAGGATAAAAATTAATATAAAATTTGTTCCGCCGAATCCCCTCCCCCTCCCCTCCACCCACACCCCCCCTAAAATACCCCATTTCATATCAAATTTTTTACCTAGAGGGTCTAAATCGATTTCCTTCTTGACATCTACATCACAAACCTTATTTTATATATGAAATTTCATAAGATTTTCAAAATTCTTTATTTCAATGTTAGTGCCTTAAATGATATAAATTTTATGATTTTATAAGTTTCACCATCTTTGTCAATCATTTTAACACTTTCCCAATTAAATATAAATTAAATAAAATTTTCGATTAAATAATATGAGAATTTTAATTCTAAATAAATTTTATATACTATAAATTACAAAATTTATTTTAAAATTTTTTACCCCTTAAATCAACTTCATTCGACATAATTCGAAGAAAAAATTAGATTAATTTTTTAAGTTTTTAATTTTCTCTTTTTGGTTAATACATTTTTCATAATTTTTTAGAAATTAGCGAAAATTAAAAACTTAAAAAATTAATCTGATTTTTTCTTCGAATTATGTCGAATGAAGTTGATTTAAGGGTAAAAAATTTTAAAATAAATTTTGTAATTTATAGTATATAAAATTTATTTAGAATTAAAATTCTCATATTATTTAATCGAAAATTTTATTTAATTTATATTTAATTGGGAAAGTGTTAAAATGATTGACAAAGATGGTGAAACTTATAAAATCATAAAATTTATATCATTTAAGGCACTAACATTGAAATAAAGAATTTTGAAAATCTTATGAAATTTCATATATAAAATAAGGTTTGTGATGTAGATGTCAAGAAGGAAATCGATTTAGACCCTCTAGGTAAAAAATTTGATATGAAATGGGGTATTTTAGGGGGTAGGGAGGGGCCGGGGAGGGGGTAGGGAGGTCTCGTCGACCGGAGGTGGGGAGGGGGTGGGGGGGGAACTCGGGCGGAAAAAATATTAAAAGAAAATTAAGGTTTTCTATACTAAATATTATAACTCCTCCAACCTTCTAACTCCTCCAACTCATCTCCTGTATTAATTCATAGATGGTTATATTCAACAGGAAAAGGGTTTGGAAGGTCTTCTGCAAAGGCTGATATCTTGGCAACATAGTTGGACACATTCGAGTACCCTTTAATATGAGGACTAGTCAAAATGAGATATTTTGGCAATTTCCTACTCTATACATGGACAATAGCCTAGGAGTCATCCATAATCTCTGAAAATACTGTTTTTTATTTTTCCGTCCTCAACTCCCCATAGAACTTTTCTTAAGTTATATTCCATAAATTTTAATATGAAAGTTAAAAAAATAAATCACACAGAAATGAATATTTAAAACACACACACTCACACAATCACATTTGGTGCAATATATAATATTCACATTCAAAGTTCTATACCTTATATCAAACTTAAAAAGGTTTTTATCCTGCTATAGTCTCTTAATTTTTTAATGAGGAAATACTATTCTTCATGCTAAGCTTCCTCAATAAATCAGCAAGTCTCCCCTTACTTCTTCTTCTCCATATGACCTTTAATAAGTAAGAAAGCTCTCTGAGCTTTTTGATTATGCAATCTTTTTAGCCTTGCCTAGAACAACGTCTATGTTTCTTCAACTTGTTCAAAAATAATACCTCGCTGCTCTCCCTGAGGTCTACTTCCTCTTCAGATCATTTAGTATAATTATGCCTAAGATGAGACAAAAGAAATCAGAAGTACTATGGCGTCAACTTGGAACTTTGTGTCTGCTCCTCTTTTATACTCAAACGGGAGAAAGATTATCTCTTTGTCTTTATCTTTGATCTTAATAAAAAAGTCGGGGTCAGCTATTGAATAAGTTGGCACCCCGAATTTCATTTGCATAAGTGGCTCGACTTCAAGCTTATTATATTGTGAATAAATTAGTATGAGTGGTGCATTATTTTTATGTTGATCTATCTCTTTTAAAATAGCGTCTGCAAGGATCACTTGATTCTTTACACATATCACTTAGCAACTGTCTTCTTCAATTTTCCCAAAACTGCTTTTCTTTCAGAAGTTAAATTTCATCTCACCAATATTTTCAAACATATCTTGAAAAAGATTTTTGTGACAACTAGAGTTTGTAGCAGAAAACTTAAAAATCACCTTATTTTGTAATGCCCACAAACCTGTAATTGTCTTGCTAAGAAAATAAAAGGACATCTGCTCAAGGACACAGTCATACTCATCCATAATAATAAAATCATCTTTAACCTGATGCTTGTAATCTAATTCAATTTCAAGTACTCTCACTTTATTTAGAAGTGTACCAATTTTTTTTTCCACCATAGTTTTCAAGATGTTATTTGGTTCAAGAATTGTGACTTTCTTATGTTAGTTTTAAAAGTAAATTGCTAAAATAGCCTAGATCCAAGTCTTGCCAGAACAGTTGGCATTTCAATTAATGTAATTCTGTGTTATGAATTTGCTATAATAGCAGCTACCATAGATTGGTAATAAGAGTGCACATATTCCATTGAACTTTCACTAAGATTTTTTAGAAAGTCCGTAGAACTCCGTTATTGGGGAAATTTAGTTCAATGAGTAACTGATAGTTTTCTCTTGAAAGTAAGCTGTGTATAACTCCTCTGACATTCCAATCTTCTATCAGCACCATTTGAAATAATTTTATTTGCCTCTCTTGATAGTTACTCTGAAGGGCATTAGATGAAAAACTGCAAAGTAAAGGTTGGCTGACATTTGAGGCTTTCAAATATCTATCTAAGCCTTGCTAAGTCGAAATCAACACTACTTCTTTTCGAAATAAAGTCGCCCAGAAGTTGCCTTTGATGAATCAACGATAACAAATTATTTACCCAAGAGCCTTCATCTTTGCTAACATTGATTTGAGATTAAATTTAATTAATAAGCAATAGGTAACTCTCTTCATAATTTCTGAGCTTTTTAAGCAATTACATCCAAAAAAATTCTATGGATTCTATACGATGAGTAACGAAACTTAACTCGAAAAACCCTCAGCTTACAAACAAGCGCTTAGCAGAGTCTTGCTTTCTTCGCTTGATATAAGCTCAGAGACTCCATTTGGCTTCACTCCAAAAGCCATGATGATTAAACCCTTTGAGGGTTACTTTTGAAGATCATTGAATTGAACTAAAATAGACTCAAGAATGTGCAAAGTTTGAGAAGCCTCATATTCAGTAGCAATTCTGAATTTCTTGGAGTTTTCTACAAAGGGCAAAAAAGTCTTTATCAGCAAGCCACCTTCATTTCCATACGATGGGACCTCCTTGACCATCATAAAGTTCAGCTTAACTACTACCTCTGGTTGAAGTTGTCAAAATGTTTACAGAATGTCAGAATGTTGACGCTCGCTTAAGAGCTTTAATATTTCTTGAATTTATTGGTTAGCGTTGTGATCAACAGCTTCATAAAATAGTTCTGTACTTTTATTCAAAGTATGTTTAATGGCTTCCAATACAAGTACCTTGAGCTTCGGCTGTGCTGAATCAAAGTTCTAAATTATTTCATAGGCTAGTCACTAGTTAGCGCTCATCTTAAATTGCCCTTGTACCTCAGCATGTCCGGTATTCTCGCAAATTTACTAAGTCTGCGTCCTTGCACAAGTTTGTCATGAATGGTTTGCATTTTCGACCTATTAATGATTTCTTGATCCCACTCTCACATCTAAGCCTTGCTTATTCCTCTTCAGCCTTTACCTCTCTACTCTGATATAATTTTAGAGTTGATCATTGGAGTTTCCTTTGAGGACCCTCGCTTATCTTAGCTATATTTTCTTTAACATTCAAGATAGTTTTTGTAAACTCCGAAGTAATTTTTCTGAGATGAGCAATAGCGGCATGAGTCATTTTGGTTGTTTATTTTTGCACTCTCTTATATGACCTTTTCCTACTACCTTGGTAATTTTACAGTTGCTCTCAGTACATGATTCGTCTGAGCGATCCTCATCTGACTCTAAGTGCCGTCAAGATTAGCTACTCCTCGATTCTATATCTAAATAGGAAAGCATTAAAAGTATTAAAATGTGAGCTTACCTTCGGCGGTCTTCATGTGTATTGCCGGCTTTATAAATTTTAATTTAATTATAAGTATTTTAAAAACATAGTGTGATTAAAATTTATGCATAAGATAACGTCCTTTTAAGTTGTGACTACTACAATAAAATGGAGGGAACAATTTAAAATAAGATTAATAAATATTTTATTAATATATATTTTATTAATATTTAGCACCCGAAAAAGCTTTTAACTTTTGAGATTATAAAACTTATGTAAATGTAATTATTCACAATTTTTTACATATTTTTAAGTTTTTTAATAATTTTTGTGATTGTTCATACATATTAACAATAACATAGTTTTTAATCACAGACTATGATTTCTTAATTAATAATTAAATTACCATGTATAATTTTTTAATTTCATATACTATATATTAAGCTATTAATTAATAATTCAAAATCACATAATGAAGTCTTAACATATGGAGCTGAATTTAAAGCGGACTTTCAACAAGGCCAGAGCAACAGATGAAGAAATGCAAGGACGCCACAAAAAATAGCTGCAAGCCAGCTTTCATCCAGGTTTAGATAAAAACTGATATTTATAAGTAATTTACCGAGATATGCAAGATTCATGAAACATTATTTCCTAACAGTGAATAGGCACTTGCCTTCCTCAAATTCAGTGAATAAGGACTATTTAAAGCAGATATTGAAGGAGAAAAAAAGGTCTTTACAAACGAAGAGATTAAGATAATATAAGTGCCAAAATACGAAGAGCTCTCTGTTAAAAACATTCAGTTAGAGATTGGACAAGATAAGCGCATATTAGAGTACCTGCCACAAATTGACAATAATAAGAAAGTTATCGACAGATAGTATTTTTTCAATGTACTGAACACTCTTGAGTCTGAGCACAAATAAAATAATCAAACACGCTTAAGACATATGATTTGATGAATCTTAAAATTAAGAAGGGAAAAACAACATTCACATCTCTGACGCTTGGCATTAAAAATTACTTCAACATCCTTATGTATCAAGTAAACATAGCTTCATTGCTTAAACGATGTTTTAGAAAGCCCTGGTAAAACGATACATCTTCTCAAAGAAAGTACTAAAATAGTTGGCCTTAGAAAGTCCAAATAAAATAAGAAGTTGGCATGAGCTCCAATAGAATGAGGGACAAGGAGGGGGAAATGATTTTCGATAAGTATGGAGATAAAAGATAAAAAACTCATAGAAAAATATAGATTTTCAGACAAGCAACGGCTAAAGTCAAAACGTTACCCCCTAAAAAGACTCTAAATAACTAAGAGCTAAGACATAATTTATCACAACTTTAATTAATTAATTCTCTTATTTCCTTATTCACAAATACTATCTATATTGCGCTCATCAAAGCCCATATAGCTTTTTTGATTTATTCCCTATAATTAAATTCTTCATTGTTGCATAGTGCAAATAGCATAGTTCTTTTAAATTTTTTTTTACCATACTAAAATATCCTCTATGGGGTTTGAATCGGGGAAGTAAGATGGTGTGAATAATATAGGAGTCTCTCCTGTTTCAAAATATTACCTCACTATATTACTATGAAGTACTCTCAAGTTGCCCATAACGACTACGACATCTTTAGTTAGATCCTATTTTCCTAAACAGACCATCACAAAATTCAAGAAACTTTTCACATTTAACCGATTTATTAATCTGTTTAAAGTATTCTAAGCCTCCCGTATTTGATATTGCTCCCACAACAGCAATTGTTAAACTATTACCCTATCTAAATGTGTGCTAATTTTAGTTTTTGCACTATATTCTTTGTTTTTTATTAGTGTGATAAGTAAATATAGTATCGTCTAAGAAGACTATGGTTAAGTATAGATATAAATAATTAGAAACTCCTTGTTAAAGAGTTTTAAGAGCCTACTGTATTTTTATAAGTTATCCATGATTGACTGTTTTATTGGCTTAATCACTTCTGTTTTACCCCGTATTTTTTATATAAGTTCCATAAGCTTGAGCATGAAATATGCTTTTAAGTTTTGTTTCTATGAATGAGAACACACCTCTCTTATAAGGACTTCCATGCAAGCTTTGTTAAACAATACTAATTTGTCAAAGTTGCTGCTTGCTGTTCCGAGATTTGTAATTGCTTCTCTTATTATTTGTGTAAGTTTTTCCAACACAGTTTTATCAAACTTTCTTTAACAGTCGAATCTTTTAAGTCCCTTTTATAGTTTTCCTCGTATTCTCTGCATATTCTTTTTACTGTTGAAACCTTTAAGTTTTTGATTTGGGAGATAACTCAATAGCTCATCAATTAAATTTTTCCTATATTGCTCTGTGATTCTATGTAGCGGCAATTAATCTCAAAACTGACTTAATCAAATTTTATCATTAATTAAGTTTTAAATTGATACATAATCGACATAATAAGAAATACAGAGTAATAAACCCTAAATATTAACTGCCATATTTCATATAATAGATAAATTAAAATTAATGTACACTTATTAAAATTAGAAAAAGTATGAATGTACAATTATTTCACACTCTAAATTATAGAAAAATGAAAAAAATAATAGTGAAATATGGGATCCATCTAGATATAAAGCTAATGCCACTACTTCATCAGTCGAAGATTTTAAATTTTTTGGGAGATTAGGTAAGAAAATTATCAAAAATATCCGTATAAACTCTAAACAGGTCTCTAAATATAATTAAAAAAGCAAAATTATCCACACTTTAATCTCTATAAAACTTAATCTAGGCAAATTAATCATATCTTTTCAGGTG
This sequence comes from Oxytricha trifallax, assembly GCA_000711775.1. NCBI lineage: Eukaryota > Ciliophora > Spirotrichea > Sporadotrichida > Oxytrichidae > Oxytricha > Oxytricha trifallax. Next base: position 20,256 of record ARYC01008336.1, read on the forward strand.
ACGGAGCTTACAGTTAAGTATATAAATTTAAGAGAATACATCACGGGGCAGTTAATGCTTTGAAAAAGTGAGATTGAATCACTTATCAAACAAACAAAAGGAAAATGCTTTAAATGGAATCAAGATCCTTAAATCAATAAATCATGTCAATGTCATCTCATATAAAGAAGCTTTTATTGAGCCTAACACTCAATCATTATTGTAAGTTACAATAAAAAATAGCCACTAATTATCTATAATTTTAAGTCACTAATTAATTTCAGTAAAGTGATGGAGTATGCTGACAACTGCGATTTATTTCAAAAGATATAAGACCAATACGAAGATGGGACATTTTTCCAAGAGCAAAAATATGGAAGATATTCATTCAGGTAGTTAGAGGTTTAAGGGCAATGCATGATCTAAATGTGTTGCATAGAGAATTAAAATATGCAAATGAATTTTTGAACAAAGACTTCACAGCAAAGCTCGGAGATATGAATGTTTCTAAATTTGCAAATACAGAAAGGTTTAAATTATACTTAAATTGGTACACCATACTATGCAAGCCCTGAAGTTTGGAAAGACGAACCTTATGATATTAAAAGTGATATTTGGTCATTAGGATGTGTACTGCATGATATAATTGCATTAAAGCCACCATTTTAAGCAAATGACATGAATGGACTTTATAAAAAAGTAGTTAGAGGATAAATACCAAAATTACCAAAGTATTATTCCACAGATTTATAAAGCATTGTAAGAACTTTGTTGCAGGTAAATCCTAATCAGAGGACAATATTCTACAATTAACCCAAATTCCATCATTTTAAAAACGATTTGTTGAAATTTTTACAGATATTGCTGATTAAGAAAAGCAAGACTTAAATACGAGTTTCTCAAGACTATTAGAATACCCAAGTATATTATGTAACTTAGTAACATATTACCAACGGCAAACTATGCCAACACTTTGAAATGATCTTATGTTTTCAAAGCAATGAATTGAAGTTTGAATCATAATAATAATAATGACTATTAAAGTATCAATGTAATGCTATCAATTAAGAATGTTGGTGTTCATTAGAGATAAATTCATGTAAAACTACGAAATCTTGAAGTTTAAAAGACGCTTGTTAATAAGAGGTCATCCTACGATGAGTCAAATATTTATATGGATTAATTAAATATGCTAGTAAAATTGAATTTTTAGCAGGAATGATCTTGATTTATTAAGTTAATCAGTTGACTATTAAGAAAAAAAGAGCATTAATGGTTTAGACCGAAATTCAAATAATGTGTCTAAGAGAAATAATAGTTAATCACCTAATTAAATTGAAACTAAACATATCAAACAGAACTAATTTAGCTGTAACAAGAATAGCATGGTTATGCAATGAAAGATTTGAGTTAGCACCATTCTCTCATAATTTAAAATAGAAATTGTAACTTATTCAGAGAGATAAATCATTGAAAAGGCTTTAGAGAGAAATCTACTGATAGTTGAATATTTTTGAATCACAATTAGGAGAGAAACTTTTAAGACTAGAAAAGTGACAATTATAAGGTATCTTAGGATCAACTTCAAGGCATTTATAACATTAAGTAGCTTAACAAGGGTTCTATAAAAACTATGAATCCTCAAAATTCAGATAATAGACAATCTAGACATCACGATATAAACATTCGAACGGTTTCCCCTCTCTCATCTTATTAAATTCTTAAAAGCTAAACATTATAACTTATTAATCAGCAACTATTGACTCTAAAGACGATGACTTATCTTTGTAAAGAATCTAAATAAAATATAACATAAAGTATATAATAACTCTGTAAAATCTACACTGTTTAATAATGATCTACCTATAAATCACAAGTAAAAGAAATCTTAAAATTGCATGGATAGCATAGCAAGAATAGCTAATGTTTATGGCATGCAATCTTAAACTCTAATTCAATGTCGAAAGATGAAAGAATAAATAAGTAACAACTTGCTACAAAGTTAGTTAAACAAAGTGCGAATCATGCCAATTCTTTGAATGAGAAACAACACTCAGCTTCTATTTCAATGAATAGTGTGAATTTGTCACAGTTACATAATCAAACCATAGCGCACAATGAATCTATTGATTATCAAATGTTGAAGTTTACAATCCCTACGAAAAAAATAAACAAATAAAATACCTTCAAACAACATCCAAATCTCTACTCTAGCAGTATTAATACAAACTAGGCTTCTACTAAATTATTAAAAAGTAGTTTAAATTAGATAATTAACTCTCAAAGCATTAGCAAGTTAAATCAATACTAGCAAAAACCATATAACAATAGTAATATCAATCAGTATTGATTGTGAATTTCTGAAATTAAATTTTAATTTAGAGATTAATAAAAACATATTACATTTACTTATTATTATATCTAAAATGCATCTCGTAGTTCTATTTCTTCTTTGTTCTTTCGAGTAAGTATTTCAACTTTATTTTTATATTTAAATAAAGTACTTAAATTATTAGTGCTCTTGTGCTTAATTATCACTATAACTTTACTAATCTCTCCATTTTTATAGTTAAAAAATGTGAATATTAAACAATTCACAAAACCTCTTATAATATATTAGAGAGGGAGATATATATGCACCATATATGTGCTTATTTTAAATACTAAATAAATAATTGGCTTATAAATCACAAAGCTAGTTCTTTGCTAAAATAGAAATGTTTAGGAAAACTATAAATTATATAAATTTTCATAAACAAGTATTTATGACAGTGAGTAAAAAAAAATAGAATGCAATTTTTATCGCATTCTTTAGTATTTTTCGCATATTAATCGAAACTATAATAAAAGACTAATTTGTTTGTGAATAAGGTGTTTGAATTAAGTTAATTTCATTTATAATAAAATTCAATAAAATGAATGACCCTCATCATAAAAGCAAAATATTGCGAAGACAAACTATAATAAAAACAAGACAAAACTGAGAAGACATTCTCCTGAGGAGTGAAGTAAATCTTTAGATAACCACTATGACCCTGATGCCCACAAGAAGCCTTTCGTAATCGCAATGAGAACACAAAAAAATAACTCAAAACAAAGATTTAAGATTAATCTACAATTTCTTACAAAATACAGAGGAAATGCTTTAAAAATGTGAGAAATCAATAAAGAGAAAAACTATAGTGTAAGAAAGAATTCTACTTGAAACTACTACTATAGTAAGAATTACTATCCAGTTCAAATAAAGATTGTACACGACGAGGATCAATTGAAAGTACTAGTAGTTCTTGGTCCACGTATCATAAATACATAAGCGCAGTATAGTGAACCAATGACAAACATAACAAAAACACAAACAGAGTGCCTTTAAGTTTGGCAGGTATTACTGGTAATATTCTTTGCATTTTTAATTTTATATTTTACTTATGTAAATTAGTTTGTATTTCATATTTTCGAATCACCCTATCACATCACTTTTTATACTTTTATCAATATCATTTTACTATCAGTTATAATTTATTTTGTATTTATAAATTCCCAATATTTTGTATTTATCAATAATATATTCATAATATCAAGAAATAGAGGAAGAACCTTCTAATGAACTAAAAATAGAGCATTTTAAGCTAAAAATTAAGCAACATAAATTTAGATTCTAGTTTTATTAGTAATTCAAATGATAGAGGAGTATCTGTAAATTCAAGGTAGTAAAACTTAAATTTATTAAATACTGTGAACCTCTCTGAACAATAGTAATAACTGACGAAGAGTTAAATCTATGGCAGGTTTAAACTAATTAATGAGTAAACTGAGAAAAAAAAGTTAAATCATCATTGAGAGTAAGGCTTTATGAGCAAATTTTTCTATATTAAAATAAAATTTTCGACAGATTAAGCAGTGGCATTAGCATTATAATTAGACGGATTCCCTATTTCACTATTATTTGTTATATTTTTTTAATAATTTAGAGTGTGAAATAATTGTGTTTAATGTATGTGTGTTTAATGATTAAAATCAAATAAATTTAATATATCACTTTTTAATACTTAAATCAAACCATCAATCTTAGTCGTGACGCAGACGTATCTGAGCGAGTTGACGTGGCGAATTCCGTGACGTGGCAGTCGTGAAAGTAGAAAACTCAGAAAAAAACCAATCTCCCAATCAACTAGTCTCCTCCTAAAATCAAGATGTCAATCGGTTATAACCCGGGGACAGAGCTCGTAGAATTCAACCAGAGTGACAGAAGTTGGAGAAAAACGCTTACCGGTCCAACAGCTGCTGGGAAACGTAATCCCTGTCCTTTCGCTGTGGTAGCTTCAGTACCCTAACCCGGTGTGGGAGAAAAATCCTTATCGTTGGCTTCAATTGTTTTAGTCTTCTCACTTTTGAAGGCAGAACGTACCTTCATCCTGCTCCCTATTACCTAGGAAACTGAACTCAAGCCAGCAGAGTCATCTAATGCAGGGAAATCTTAGGAACCAGCTCACTCGAGGAGTGAACGCTGACAGTTTGAACCCCGCCGACTGGTCTCTAATGTGTTGCGCCCAGCAACCCCCTACCTACCCTGATAGGGCTTTGTGTAGTAGAAAGCTCTATCAGAAAGTCCCAAGTGGTTGTACCACCTAGCAATTAACTTTCTAATTTAATATATTATTTAAATTGTGAAATAATTGTACATTCATACTTTTTCTAATTTTAATAAGTGTACATTAAATCTAATTTTTCTATTATATCAAACACTTCAATTAATATTTGGGGTTTATAACTCTGTATTTCAAATTATGTCGATTTACCTATTTGTTTTATATTTAATCAATAAAAAAAGTATGAATTATGGTTTCTCAGTAATATTGAGGACTTTGTGTCAAGGCTCTTCAAGAAATTTCGATGACAACATTCTTACAATAGAGTCAACATTCTGACACATAATTAAATATTCAGAACCATGAAGCCATCTTTTCATAAAATTGGATGAAAAAATTATAATCTTTAAAATCTAAGATGGAAAAAGTTTTGAATGAATATCAGTGCCCAATAACTACTTGCAGATACAAAGGGAAGAAGGCAGCAGTATACTAGCATTACTAAAGATCTCATTTAATCGAAAAGATTGAGAAATACATGAAGAAAGCTTACGAATTCGATGATTGCAATTTCAGATTCCGCCACAAAATGTCACTGCATGTTCACAAGAAAAAGTGCCAAGAAATAACTTAAAACCGATTAATTAGGGAGTAAAAGCTTTTAGCTAATCACGACATTAAACCATCTCATCTTGTTAAAGAATCAATCGTAATTCAATGTGATATCCGAGTAAGGAAGTGTGGGGATAGCTCCATAGGTAGCAATTATTGAGGACAGGCAATCTATTAGAGCTGTAGTGATGGAACCACCATGGTAACTAAAATGCTTCGACTTATCATACGATACACTCTCTAATAAGGAAATCAAAGAAATAGCTATGCACCTTATTCATGAGAAAGGTTATTTTTTTATGCGAGTTACTAATTCAAAACCAGAAGTAGCATTATCATTTTTCAAGAAGCATGGATATAGGTAGGTTGAAACATTTGTCTGGATAAAAACGGGAAAGTATATCTGGCCCAGGGAGATATATACAGCTTGGATTGGAGCTATGCATGGTTGGAGTGAAAGGCAGCTATGAAAATACCAAACAATTCAGCAAAATAAAATCAAGTCTAAAAGTCATTGTCGAACCTATGCGAAACATGTCACAGAAATTAGAAGGACTATATCAGATTGTGGAGAAGCTTGTGGCAGAAGGATCTTATCTTGAAATCTTTGGAAAGACTCACAACATAAGAAGAGGTTGGACATCTATAGGAAACCAGTTGTGAAATGTTATATAAGTATGATTTATTTTATTAATTAGTTTAAACTTTCCTATTAAATTTACGGATTACTATGCTAACATCCTATTCATCATTCTTAATGTTCATATGCTTAGAACAGCTATATTAATTTCATATTGCTATAATGATAATGATAATTATTTCTAGTACTTTTTATTAAATTATGTTTATTCTTATGTTTGTTAGAATCAATGAATAATCTAATGATTTTCTAATCGAAATAATTGATTTTATTGCTTTCATATATATATATTAATGAATGAATTTTTTTCCATTCATATTCTTAATAAATGAGTTAATATTTTTATTTATAGCATAATTTTTGAATAAATTGTTAAATTTAATATGCATCGCTTTGTTTAATCATGATTTTTCTACATAATTTATTTGACCAATTAAATACTTATTTCACAATGAATGTTTAGAAATTAAGTAGTTATTTATATTTAAAATATATATATATTTATTTAGACTACGTTTTTCAAATGAACACTACATTATTCTTCACAATCTCTTTAATGCTCAGCAATAGCCTTCATGCTGAACAACAGCAGTTTGTTTCATGAAGACGCCTAGCAATGTGTCTGGTATTTCCCACTCCAAATCAAATAAGCACTACACTATAAACTTCTATCATGCAGCCATGCTGATCATTTCGATGCCTAGCTGTTGCTTCAGTTGAAATGAGGAATGTATGATTGGAGTTTCAAAGTAAGAAATGCTCAAATCAAGTGGATTTAAGTTGTAGAGAGAATTCAAGTTTAAGCTGTAAGTTAAGATAAGAAACTGTCAAATAAAGATTGTGATTTGTAAAAGTATCAACTGTAATTTAAGTCATTTAAATGGCTATGATAATGGCAGTTTGATTAAATTAAACAGTAATTATTTCTTGCTATATCATAATTAATAAATTTTATAATATTTATCTAAGCATTATTAATATATTATTATATAATAAATTTATTGTATAGTACACTATGTTTCTTACTAAGTTTAGCAATTTTATAGTGGTACAGTGAAATCAAGTACTCCAGTATTCCATTCAGTTAAAGCAAATCTTTGATAATAATTTGCAGAAACAAGAAACTCTAGTTGCATATTTATTATTCCAATATTATATAACTACTTAGCTATATATTTTATAATAAATGCATTTTTTAATTTTAAGAATAATGTGATTGTAAATTACAAAGCAAATAACTATATAAACTCAGTAGATCAATGTCTTCAGGCCAGCTGCTGAGGTCATTAGTATCCTGCTTATCAGGAGGAAATTATAAGTACATGCTTCCTATAGTTCTTATTATGGTCTAGCCATACTGAAATGTCTTTGATTGTTGTTTCAAGCCGGGTGCTTATGGCGCCTAGATGTGATTGATTTGAGTTTAAAAGTGGGCAAATATACTTAGATTATACAAATGTCGTGCAATAATTATCGTTTAGATATTTATTATATTCATATATTATTAATATATTTAAGTAAAATAAGACGTAATTACTTATGGGAAATGGATTTTGTTGATATTATGCCATTAAAAAGAGGTCAATTGAACCTAGATGCAATTAAAAACTTCTAGTTAGGTCTCCTTATGGAAAGCTAAAAAAGTTATCTAAATTAAGAGTAAAATTTTTAAAGTCCATCTGAGAAATCTTCAGAGGACTCAGGATTTTATTTATAGCTATATTGTATTAATCATCAAAAGTATCTGGTCTTATAAATAAATTTAATTATAGAATATCTAATAAGGCGATAATTAAAGTTATGTTACCTGCCTATTGCTCCCTTTTTATGCTTAAAACCATTTAATATTCTCAAACAGATAGAAATAAGATAAATGAGAAATCTCGAGGATGGCTTGTCTCTAGCAAAAAGAATATTAGGGAGGTCAATGTTTTCCTAAATTGTTTGATTCAAACTAATTTGTATTCATTTGTTAATTACTATACAAATATGATAGGTTATATATGAATAATTTTAATTAAATAATATATATAACCATTATTATAAACATTATAAGTGCTTTATTTTGTGACAGCTATCAATTCTCAGTGAATCATACAGACACTTAAATATATTGCTTGGTGGTTTCTCATATTTTGTCCTCTGTATATTAAATGCCAATTATGTTGTTTATTAATTTTTTATTACTCATCTAATTTAGTACTGTCCCTTAATATTTAGGCCTATTAATCATATTAAAAATTACACCTTGAGTTATAATAATTGAGAAAATGGGTTATTTCTGATAGAATTTAATACATTTGAAATTATTTGTGTAAAGGAAATAATATAAACTTATAGTTATAAAATCTATAAAAAAAATGACATTAAACCCACTTATGTTGAGATTTCTGAAGGAAAAACTAATTTGTTTTGGCAATGAGAAGGCAAAAGCTAAATTTATTAGGAGACTTGTCAATTAAAACAACTTAAATTTTTATATTTTTAGAAATCCAAATACAATAAAAATAGATAATTACTTAAAAATATCATAAGATCTCAATTCAAAATTTTATAATTTTCTGTCTCTTTTTCAATTCTTTTAGTCTTTTTTATGAAATTTTGTTGATTACTGAATTCTAAAACAATCAAAGGTTTGATTGCGAGATAATTAAATGAATTTGAATTGTTTTATTATATAATTGTAGTTTTACTCATATTAAAATAGTTATTATGTAATAAAACAAAAGAATTTAAAATTGGGGAGAAATGAATAATAAACACAAAAATCCCCATCAGGTAAATATCAATAGGAGAGATATTTTATATATACAAGAGGATCATTACTTAATTAGGCAGTTTAACTGGCGAATTCAACAAGTATAACAAGATGCTTAAGAGTGGAGGTATAGTGTCTTTTAGCAAAAGAGATGAACTTTAATTCCTGCTATTGCTAGAGCTACCATGCTTAGACTGAAAGCTGTCATGAGATTAATGGCAATGCTTAATTCCTTTTTATTTGTATGCACATTCAGTTTGGGGTCTTCGCTTTTGATCTTGGCTCTACAACAAGTACCACATTTCTACACTGAAGCTTTTCGATGTCAGAATGTTGAAACTTTTGTCCGAATGTTGAAAGATGTGTCGTTTTTCCAAAACATATTCTTAAAGTTGAAGCTAATAGGGACTCCACTGTTTTCTCAGAGGCAAGGAATATCACAGACTCATCTTCAGTTTCGCTGCCTCTATCTGTTCTCTAGCCTCCAGCAGTAGTTTAATGGGCTTCTTCACAAAATGATAAAAATACTTACATTGGGAATTCAGGCATTTTTGGACTTTCGGTTTTGCAAAAGAAGTAAGGGGTGAACTTTCGAATGGGAGACTGCCAGTGGCACCACGCGATTCTCCATGCAAAGACGCAGGGAGTTGGAGTCTACGACTCAGACATCCATTCTAGGGGCCAAGATAATCAAACATCTTTGCTTCTCATGTTATGCTAGAGCCATTTAACCAGGCGCTTATCTCATGTCTTTTTGTTGTTTCTCGGGTTATAGTTACAAGTTTCTTGCATACAAATGCTTTTTTTAGCATTTTGTCTCTTTCCTCTGGTGCTTATTTTAATTCCTCCTCGATGCAGCGGAGTAGCCTTGGTGTTTAACTAATATCATGACTAGAATTTCTCAGGAAATTTACCACTTTACATTAAAAGGGCTAAGGATCCCTAAATCAATATCTATCTAGCTATTTGCCCTTTAGCATCTCATCAAATGAAGCTCCCATGTCTCTCGGCTTCAGAGCTCCGATTTATCTTCTTCACACGAAAGGAAACATACTCAGTTGTTGTCAATGCTGACTTATGATTGGGTATCTGTCAATACAACTCCTTCTGTCTCTTTTACTCTTGCAATCCTTGTGCATAATACTAGTAGAATCAGCTTGATTGTGTTCGCAATCATGCCCAGCTCACTTGCAATGCTATGAATAATCATGTGAAAAACACTATTAATCATATTCCAACTGCCCAAAAAAGCGATAAGTATTGTCAGTCTTGCAAGAAAAGGTCACCTTATCGTTAGCCATACAAAGCCACTGAAGCTCTATGGCAGTCATGTAATGTGGAAGCTTGTAATCAGTAATAATCGAAGAAACATAAGTTGGAGACTCTTCTCTCCTCTTTTCATGCTTCCTTCCATGCATACTGTTCTCCTCACTTATAGTACTATCTCAGACATGACACTAATGGAAATCAATAGTATTAGCAGTATATTTTATTTCATCCTGGATTAGATTATTGTTTAATGGAGGTTGCCCTTTATATCTGTTAGTAATAGCATTTTATTAGGATTAAAGTATAATTCAGATCAGTCTATTAATTTGGTTGCTTTAAAATTTTTGAAGATCTTCCTACATATATTATTTGCTATGTTAATTTACTAAAAAGCAACAAAATATTTAATAATAATTAAATCACTATATTTATTTGAATTTTAATTTATAATTATAAATTTCCTAATCGCTAATAAATTTATTCTTTTATAGAATACCTCTAAATTTTACATATGATTTTAATAGTACAATTCTTATGATAGTGATTCAGAATTAGAGTAATCATTTTTTAATGCAATCAGCAGTAAATAAAATACCTTCAATGTATAATAATTAATTTATATCGTGATAACAAAGACTAATCTAGCATATGATTAATGTTTAAATTCATGTCTGATATTTAATTTTTAAACTAAAGTCTTTTGACAATATTACAATTAAAATAAGAGCATCTCTAAGGAGTGTTAATCATAAATTATATTTCATCTTCACATGCTTTTATTTTATTTCTCTGTTCATTTGTGAAGATAATGTATGCTTTCTAATATTAACTACTCTATAAACATTATTGTTATAAATCCATTCATGAGGTTCACTAAGTATGTGTTTTGTTTTGGATACAAACATCAATCTTTTTATTCAGTTAATGAGTATATTGTTTACAAAGAAGAATTGCAACAAAAGATCATGATAAAGTCGCTCTTATCAATTTCTTAAATTCCATTAAAAAAAGAAAAGTTAGTTTTAATGTTTCTGAAAAAATAATGAAATATTTCCTGTATTAAAGATAATATACCTACTAATACCAATTAATGAAATTCTCTACTTTATTAAAAACGCATTATGCTATAAACATATTGTAATAACAATTTGTGAAATTCCCATCAAATATTGTCGTTTGATAGAGTTGAGTAGGAACTAGTATGCTGCTCAAAATGTTTGTGAATTAACTCAGATTTAAAAACTTCAAATAGTTCTTTATAATCAATAAAATAATGCTAAAGGTAATATGAACGAATTTCAACAAGTTTAACCATGTAACTGAGAAGGCTTCAACAATTTTCTTATTGGTATCAAGTTAGGGAATCAAGGTTTGAGAAATTGGATCTTAAAAAAATCATTTAATGGTACAATTTACTTTGATTATCTATAGCAATCCAAAGTCTAAGGTATGAGAACCGAAAGTTTTATACTCATAGAATCTTTTGATACTTTAATTATTAATTTGTAAATACAATATAGTTCATTTATGATTCTGCTATATTTGATCCAATTACTATTTATTGGATTAT
>ARYC01008338.1:0-36985 GCA_000711775.1 Oxytricha trifallax
CCATAAGCAATACTCTCATACAAGAGACTTGAAGAAGCATCTATTAAAAGCTCGCAAGAAAGATATAGAGGTTGAGAATCATGAAGTTGAGCTGAAGCTTCTCAACAAAAGAAAAGCGAGGGAATATTCTAAGGTCGTAGTGCCTGAATCAGCAAGAGAGTTAGAGTACGTTAGGAAGGCACGCAACCAACTGACCTATGAAATAACAAAAATTATGATCAAGATTCAATACAAGAAAATACCGGTTCTTGCTTAAATTGACCTAGATACTTCTCTTTAAAGCCACCTAATATTAGAAGACTCCTTTGATGAGAAAGTTATCAATGATCATCAATACGCATACAAGGTGTATCCCTTCAACTATCTCTTAAGTGATGATAAATATTAGATGGAGTTTACAAATGAGTATCAAGTTCTCACTCAATCAAAGTTTAAAGAGTGTAGTTACTTAATCAAGCTAAATGCTGTTCTCCTTGTCAAGTATCATGTTGCTTTCAGACTTCCACTCTATGAAATGACCCTAAGAGATTTCATAACTGATCAAAGGAATCATAAGTAACTTGGATAAAATAGCAACTCAGACCGTATAAGGTATTAAAGAGCTTCATAAGTTAGGGTTTGTTCACAGAGATTTGAAGCCAGAATATATAATGATAAACTTCTCACCTGTAATAGTAGCAATATTCGATTTCAACAGAGCATAAAGAGTGGAAGTATCAAGGCTTGGAACTGTAATGGGAACGCAAGGGTACTATCCAGAAAGAGAAGACCGGAGAGATGGAGACTTTTAGTGGGATGTGTGGGCTTTAGCAGCAATAATAATAGAGTGCGATATGCCTCGCAATGAATACTACTCTACAAGATGCGAGAAGGACGCTAAACAAAGAATAAAGCAATTTATTGACAAAACAAGAGTATATCAATCAATGAAACAAATGGCAGAGTCAATAATAATTAAACCAAACTCAAGATCAGACATATCAATAGAGCAGATAGAGTTGTGGTTAAGTAAGATAAACTTCAGACCTCTCCCATATGATCCAAAAGTGCATTTTGAGTGATCAAATTAAATCCATTTACTATAAATTTCACATTAAAACCTATTAATAACCCCAACCCCTAACAAATTCCCTACAAATCAAAGCACTTATAAACCTCATTAAGGGGTTTTGGGGTTTTGAATGGTGACATAAATAAGGCCCCTGATTATTTACAAATACACCCCTCTCATAACAGCCAAATACCTGAAGATAGAAGAAATAGAAAAATGGAGATCTAACTTAAAAAACTTGCATTCAAGACGCCCAGTGATATATCCAATAAACTATTAAGGAACGTAAATCATTTCAAGGAGAGTAATACAACAGATATCATAAAAGAGTTAGTTTAGAGAAACTAAAAAAAAACTTAGGCACAACATAGGAGAATATTGGGATGTAAATAGTGGCAAAAGACAAGTTTAGCTAAACGTTAGTAAATTACAAATAATCAAAAAGAAATTCATCACAAGAAATGTAATGGACACAATGATGGCAGTTAGTCAAGAGAGAACTACAGTGAGCTATGGAATGAGTCACTATTGTAACGTACATAAAACCTTTTTGGATACAAATTATATGTGAAGCTGTAACCTTAAAAATGAAGCAGGGGATCCTGCAAGATTCTAGCACCTAATCAGACAAACTAGACTAGTTGACATGAACGAAAAGACTCAGATTGAAATCTTAGCTTACATGACATGACTCGATCAAAGAATCAGAAATCTAGAACTTCAAGATTATTATCAGAAAGTTGAGAAACCTTTTAGGGTAACCTATATCAAGAAGACAAAGATTCAGCTCAATGAAAAAAAGATTTAGGATAACTAAAATGAGCTAAATATCCAATTCAAAGAATAATATGAAAATTGAGGAAATTCAAGCTAGTAAAATCAAAAGTGTAATTAAAATAAATTAATTAATTAGAGAGAATTAATCAGAAATCAAAATAATAAAAAAAACATAATGAAAAATTCAAAGTTCAGAGATCAACATCATCAAAAGAGAAGCGGCAAACTAGAAATGGGATATCAACAGAAGAGGGGAAAAGTGTGAAAAGAGAAAGTTTTGGGAAAAGAGAGAGAGAATACTAGGTAAGGCGGAGAGTTCAGCGATGTAGATGAAGACCTGGCAGAAGCTAAATTGTTCCTATCAAAAGATGAGTCAAGGATCTCTCACATGAGGCAAGATTTCTAGGGGGAAAAGGAGACTAAAGAGGTGCAGGAGATGATCAAAGCTAGTATCCAAGAACCTAGAAAAAAGGAAGTCATTCAGATGCAACCTTCGGAGATGAGAAGACAAGAGGAGGAGAGCTCAAAGGGGAAGGTAGAAGAACCAGAAAAGTTGAAGAGCGATAGAGAAGAGGAGAATCAGGAGAAGTAATAAAATGCTTTGATTTCACACGCTAATTGTTTCCAAATCTTTTTATTATATATTCTTACTTACCTTAGTGATTAACTAACTAATTAATTATAATAAATTAGCTTATTAAAAGATGCAATTTTGCCATTGAATTATTATTATCTGATTACAATATTCAGCATGAAATGAATCACCATAAATTAATAGCATCAACTAATAATAGCGATTTAACCTTCTATCAATTTGATAAACCTGTTTTTACAGGAAGACTAAACCTTTTCATTTATAACTTTAAAAAAAAATTGAAGCGTATCAAAAATTATTAGAAAAACAATAACAAATGGCAAGTTGTAGTACCATCTATTACTAGAGTATAAATATCTTGCAAAACTAAATGGCATAGCAATTTTATAATTATAATAAAGAAATGCGTATAAAAATTGAAAAAATGACAACTCTTAAAAACAATCAATCACAGCTTTTAGTAAAAGCAGAGTGGTTAAGCATGCTCAATTCGATATATACAACCATCCATTATAATACAATTAAAGGAGAATATAGCATCTGAACTTGATCTAAAACAGTTTCCTAACTCTGCTACAAATAAAAATCAGGTTTGGATCTTATTATGTGGATTAAAATTAAAACAAAAGTTCAATTTGTTTTCTTCAAGTAGCTCAAATAACATGTTTTAATACAAAAACAAAACAGAGGGACTATTAGCGATTTTTTCAATTCTAATATAAAATCAAAGTTGAGAGAGCAGTCAGTAGTTAAATAAATGCAAAAAGCAAGTAGAACTAGGTTATCAAGAAAGTCTAGTTAAGAAAAGTGTGGTTGTATCGATAAAAGTTTAAATTATGGAGATTGCTTAAATGGAAAGTGTTAAAATCAAATTTCATATTAGCAATTCAAACCACATGTTGCTGAGACAAATGTAATGGTAGGCTAATCTGTCGTAAGCTTTATTTTTTAGTATCTTAATCATTTATTATAGGAGTATGAACCTGTCAAGATGATTCTCATATTAATTAATCTATTCCATACTTTTTATATTTAATTTTACCTTCAGTTAGGAAGGCAGAGTGATATCTTGTAAAGTTCATTAGAAAATAAAACAAAGGCTAAAAAAATAATCCCTATATTTCAATCACATATAAGTATTATTATTAATGTAAGCTATATGTTTCACAATAGTACGATAAAATTTCTATCTGATAAAATTACCCTTAGATATTAAGCTAAAAATTTTTAAAAATTTAATCGGAAAATTTTAAAAAATAGATTCTGAAATATAAGAACTGTAATCTTCAAATAATCCAGAGATAAATACAGAGAGTATAAAATCCATGAATTCTTAATTATAAACAGAAATCTCCTAAAACAGCTAATTGAGTGCACTTAGCTAAACTTCAACAAAATTAAGGTTAATTAGAGATAGATATAAAGCTATTTTAAACAATTTTAACTGTTATTTAAAACACTATGAATTAATACAATCCCATATTAAAGTCGAGTTTATTAAAAGCCGTAAATGCAAAGTAATCATTTAAAATAGCATATTCATGATGATTTAATAGGGCAACTTTCGTTAGAAGTCATAATTTGATAATTTATCACTTGAAAGAGATTAATCCAACACTAGATTTAATGGGAAAATATCCAACAATATTAGAAACCTTAATTATCTAACAGAGAGAATAGAGAGCAGAAGAAACATATTTTATCAAACTATCATTATCAATAATAGAAACTGATAAACTCTTAAAACATTATTAGATGCTTAATTTTTCTAATTAACATATCTTTCATGATTATTATCAACTAATTACATCAGAAGTGTACCACATCCAAATTTCAAGTAATTTACAAGTGAGTCGACTTCACATCACCCTAAATATTTACATCTATAATGTATTTAGAGCTTACAGACCTGTGAAAATGAATTTTAGAAATCCATTTATAGCCTGGAAGATGAAGTCTCTCAGGAAAAAGCGACAAATCTCTCTTTTAAAGCACAACCCCATCCTCTTTTATATCTGCTCGAATTAAGACATATAGAGTTACAAAGTTAACAAAATTATGAGCTAAGAAGTCATTTTTGATAGGTGAACACTAACTTTCTAATCTAAACTAAAATATTGCAAATAATAATTTTGAAAAAGATTACCTGCAATGATTACAGAAATTTAGTAACCATAAGAACAATGAATATTAGAGGAAGGAATTTAGGCCATAGTTTGCCCCATAAAATCAAATAAACGCAAAAATTGTCAAGTGATTAATTTCTTTTACTAACATCAAAAAAACAAGGACCTAATTTAAAGATAAGTAGTAATAATAATATGGATAAATAGAGAAATCTTTAAATTTGCTAGTAGTTTGTTATTTTTATAATGGATAAAATAATACCTTTTTTTTTAAAAATATTTTAAAGGATATACTTTATTCATATTGAATTTACAGTCGTAGTTATTTTATTAAAGCTGAAATAAATACGAAAAGCATGTTGAGAGAATTAAGGTGACTTTCACAAACTAGAATGGGCTTATGGTTAATCTCAAGTGCCTTTCAAGAAGCCATAAGATGGTAGATATAAGATTACAGGCCTAAGAAGCAGCATAGTCAGATTAAATAAATGATATTAAACTTATATGAAGGATTTAGCTTGAATTATTGTCATTAAATTAATTTCATTACTTTACTACATCTAAATCCCTTAATTATTAAGTTTAAATTTGAATTTAATTATCTACTTTAATCTTAAAGCAATCATAGATGCCTGACTATTGTATAATCAAAACTAGTTTCATTTAATGATTAATAACTAAGAATCAATTAAGTTTAAGATCCCCAAGAACCAACGACTTCATTCTGAAATCTTTTTTACACAATAACCCCAAAGTCGAGGATATTCCCATTTTTCTGAGCGCGTAGCATCTTGATAAAAAGTGGAATTAGATAAAGTAAAAAATACAATGTTTGATTTAATTCTAAAGCATCATATCTTTAAGTTTAATAGAATAATTAGAGTTACAATTACAAATGTATAATTTTATAGATTAGCAAATAAGTGTAACTTAAAAGCTGATTAATACTTTTGTTTAACATTATTTAATATTGTATCATTCACAGTTTTTCATAAAATAATTTCATATAACTATGCAATCATAAAGTATACTTTAATATATTTAATGATTCATTAATTTACTCAAATATTTTATAGTTATTGTGGACAATTAATCTGATTATATTTAATTTATTTTTTAATTCAAAAATTTGATGACAAAGAGGTTCAAAGAGTAAAAAAAAAATTTGCAAAAACCTTAAGGTGAAAAAATGTTGCTTAGAATATTAATAAGACTTTATAATCTTTGAAAGAAAAATCAATTTTTATTTCTTCAAAATATGAAAACTTAAACAAAAACAAGCAAAAATAATTTAATAACTGCTTGTAAATAAAAAGATTTAGGTAAAATAATTTAAAAAAATATCTTCCATATAGTATAATTTATTTTAACTTAATCTAAGCTAATAACAGTTTTTTATTCCTAAAAAAACTAGTTTATTGCATTTAATTAACATTGATTACGATCAACATTGATTTAACCAGTGAGGAAAGAGTATAAATAGCTTTGAAACAATGGAGGATGTTAAGAGTTTAGAGTTTAGATGAAACCAGAAAACGGATACCCCCCATGTGCCTGGAATTTTTTCAAATTCCAGGCAAATGAAAACCGTTCCAGATTCATTCTGGAATCCAAATTCCAGATTCATGCTGGAATTCCAGAACTGTATCTGGAATTCCACATTCATCCTGGAATTCCAGCATGAATCTGGAATTTGTGTTAAAATTTTATTTATGGTAGAATATATTATAAATGAAAAAAATTGCTATAGTATTTTGTATATCAAAGTAAAATTATAAAAATTCCATTTAATTGCTCTCTATAATAAATAATCCAAAAGTCATATTACAATGAGATAAAAAAATTAAATATTATAAGCTTTTGAATTTTATAATTATGCACAAAAATGAATCTCCATTGATTCAGTAAAATTATCACTTATATCATGTAAATACTAATTTAAATTTTCTAAAGCCTGTTTTATTTATTATTATACATAATATATAAATTAATGCATTTGTTAAAATATAATTATGCAATTTAATAAGGAATTTTCATTTATCTTAAGAAGCTGGATCATAATTCTTATAACATTTCAAATAAATATAGTGAAGATGTTTAAGAATATTAGCTTATTTTTAAATAATATAATATTATTATTTAAATTTATTCATGGCATTTTTCTATCTTCATCATAAGATGGAACATAACGGGATTTTTTTGTTATATAAAGCTTAGTTTATAATTTAAGAATTTTACAGCCTATCCTCAATATATCATGACATAACTTATAGTTTTCTCAAGGCATATACATTGCAGTGCCGTAAAAAAAATATCATTATATGTCATGATTACCGTCTATTTTAACTACAACTATTTATATTTAATATTAATTTGATAAATTATGTTTGCTAAACATCGAATGTGTTCCTACAATAGTTATCGTTGTAAAATTATAATCATGTTACAAATTAATATGAATTTGAATATAAATGGTAAAAGAAATTTATTTTTTTGCTTTTTAAATAAATATTTAAATAATATTATGTATAACCATTTAAATGAATTTTTGGGGGGGAAGTTTCCTGGCCAAAAATTTTATAGCACCCAAAGAAGGAAGGTTCCTGCCGCTATGTAATTTTAATAATTTTCAAAAAATCTTTATCATTAATTATATTATAGTTAATTTTTAATTTAGCCTCAAATATCATTTCTTCCTTGATTATGAATTTAAATTATAATAAAAATTACATTATTGTATGAGTTTACAATATTGCAATTTGAAAAATTTGAATTTGAAAATTAATTATAATTAAATAAATATAAATCAAAATCGTGGCAGTTAAAGTTGGCCAATTTAAACGATCTTGGGCTCATTCGATAGAGAATTCAAAATTAGCTGGACTTTACTATTGGCGGTACTATTTTATCGCATCCCTCGAGCGAGATAACTTCACTTTAATCTGAGGGCATCTAAATTCATTGAATTATGCCCTCACATTAAAGTGAAGTTATCTCGCTCGAGGGATGCGATAAAATAGTACCGCCAATAGTAAAGTCCAGCTTATTTTGAATTCTCTATCGAATGAGCCCAAAATCGTTTAAATTGGCCACTTTAACTGCCACGATTTTGATATATATTTAATTTAATTATATTTAATTTTCCAAATTCAAACGTATTTCTACAATAATTATTACAAAAATATTATTTTAGCCTTGTTTATTATTTATAATTTGATAATCAATAATAATTTACTTTTAAAATTATATAATAATAAAAGATAGATAGTATATTTATGGTAATAGCAATTAAAAATTTATGTGTTTCTAATTCTTTTAATACCAAACGATATAAAACATAATAATGAGGGCAGGAAACTTCTGAAGGAGGCAGGAAACTCTTTTGGGGTATGAAACTTCCTTCCCCCGAATTTTTTATATAAAATAATAATATTTTATAAAAAAAATTTGGTTCCAGATCTGTATCTGGAATTCCAGATTCATCCTGGAATTCCAGATTCATTCTGGAATTCCAGATACAGTTCTGGAATTCCAGATATAGTTCTGGAATTCCAGGTACAGTTCTGGAATTCCAGGTTCCAGATTCATGTGCCTGGAATTTGAAAAAATTCCAGGCACATGGGGGATATCCCAGAAAACAGTTAATCTTTTGAAAATTCCCATTCTAGAAACAACCCACTTTTCAAATCAAACAAAAGATTAAACAATATTTAGCTGTATAACAGAGAAAAATCTTGAAAGCTTTTTGTTACTTCTTAAATGTTTCTGGAGATCAAGAATCTACTAATAACTTAAATACAATGAAAAACATGCAGATAAAGTGAAATCCTTGATCAACAATCGATATCAGACTTAAATAGCCTGACTGACAATAACTAAATGATTTCTTAGTAAGATTAAAGTTAAAACTTACAAATTCAGTAAGTAAAAAGTCAACACATGAGGCAAGGCTCTGAAAACTCTATATATACTATAAAATCCTTAAAAACATGAATGACTATGACTTTGAAAAATTCTTGAATTCAACTAACTCAGCAGTATATGACTATGATTTCCTCTTTAAAAGTGTAGATTAACAGCTCCATGGCGGTACTTAAATAATAGCAGAAAAGTTACAGAGATATATACCTGATTATCTGATAAACACTAATTCTTCATTAGAATAGAGGGACAGTTTTACGATAAAAAAGGAGAACTACCACGGCAGTAAGGATGTTTTAGAAAGGAAAAAAGATCTCTTATTAATGAAAATAATGAACGAAGGAAGCTAAAATAGCAGCTTCGATAGTAGTATCAAGGATATTAAAGATATTCCAAGGATTATGACAACTAGTAATAATGGAAGAGCTTAAAATTTACTAGATATAAGCAAGTAAAATGCCGATATTAGTATGGGGAAGAGTGCTCTCAATTAGCATTTTGATTAAAAGCAAGATATTTATTAGCAAGTTAAAGTTAGCTCTAATTTCATGGATTAATGTGCTAATATGAGTAGCTAAAGATTCATCACAGACATGGACGATGATGAAATCATTTCTATAAAAGATACTTATAGAATAACAAATTTTACTTGCATGAAATCCATAGAGGAAACTATGCTATAATTAAAACCCCAAAACCCCTCCAGTAATTTGATTGAGTTTTTGATTGATAAAAGTAGACTATTAGTGCATACTTTATTAGGGTTTTAATAGGGTTTATGTAGGGGTTTAATGTTTAAATATTAGTAATTTAAGTGAGTATATGCGAGGTTTGGGGTATGTTTATGACAGTGAGTATAAAGATCTATTGTTTAAGTTGCGCTATGGTTGATGAATAAAGTGAATAACTCTAGCCTGTTCTGAATTATACGTCTATAGCAAGGCTGGTCCATTAATCTCCTGCTACTGTTAAATCTCACTGTCTATTAGCATTGAATCTAAAGAGATAGCATCTTAATTCTAAGCCTAAGAGACCCTTAAAATTTTATCAACATCATATTGATTATCTTATTAATGATGACTCTTAAATACTGGGCTCATTTTTCTCTATAGAGGGCTGTGATGTTTCATCGCCAATTTTCTGAGCTTCACATATCTGCTTAATCGATAGCTAACATATATAAAAAGAACGGAATATCTTACAAGACAGTCAATCGCATTAAGAGAGTGATTGACTTTAATGTTCCATTTGATAAGACTAATTTAAATTATATATTCGATTAAATGAAGAGGTCTTAAGAGCATAATATAAAGTTCATACACGCTGATGAGGCAGTATTTACATTCAATACCTTTATATCAAGGTCTTGGTACAAGAGGTATAGTAATATAGAAGTTTATGACTAAAAATTTAAGGTGTAAACTCATGCTACTCTTGGTGGAATAAGTGAAAATAGTGGCATCGAGACTTATGTTATTCACCCTCGTACTATAAAGACAGGATAATATATAAAGTTCTTGCAATAACTAAGAGATAAGTACGCTGACTAAGAAATTATTTTTTTCGTTGATAACTTGTCTGTTCATAAAACTAAAGACTCAAGGAAGGAATATGAAAGGTTAAAAATAACACCTGTATTTAATGTTCCTTACAGCCCTCAGTTCAATGGAATTGAATTATATTGGGAGTTATTGAAAGGTCATTATATGAAATTGCTGTTCTACCATCTGATTAATGATTTAAAGATAGATACAGTCGATTTTATTAAGAGTGCTGCTAAAAGAGTAAGTGATGATAAAGCTAAAGTGTGTACAAGAGAAGGGAGATTTTGTGTATATGAATAAGTTTTAGATTTAAACGAATGAATAAGTTCACATTTTAAATTTGCCCGTAAAGGGATTGGCTTCTCTTTCTTTTCTTCCTCTTAAGGCTTGCTTGGGCCTATGTTTCTTCTATTAGTGCCAGCTCCTGCATCTATGTTCATATTTTTTGGCTTTTATAAATCTTTGTAGAGTCTCTTACTCAATTCATGCTTTACCCGTGATTTTCTCTCTCTGTTTAATTTGCTGAGCTCTTTCATCAAGTATATTGCAGTTCCAGGCTTTTCTATAAAGTTAGAAGACTAAGCTTACTAGAGATGAATGGATGCTACAGCAGTTCCTAGAGCCAAGTGTCGCTGATTTTTATTCCCTGCTTCTCTTTTTCTTCAGGAGAGATGCTATATCGTTTCTTATGAGCTTCTTAAATTTCTTCATTTAAGTACTGAGGTTTCAGAGTTCCAAGGACACCAAAGAAGAAGTTTCTCTCTGGTAACTTATTAGAGAGTTGCAACTTTCATGGAAGGTAGAGAGCAACATCTGGGTCACTCTTAGCATCATCATAGAGGTTTGTAACAGATATTTCAGAGTAGTTAGGTATCTCAATCATTCTGATTTTCATTAGACTTAAAAGCTTTTTTCTCTTCACTTAGCAATGCCTTTAAGAATGATATTTTTGTTCCTTCCTGTGTTGGCAAGGACTATCCAACTAAGGTTATTAAGTTAGTTATAAGATATAACTTACCTTGCTATACCAAGTATCTGTAGAGGTCCTCTTTACTTCTGAATTTATCTATTAAATCTTGAGATTAAATCCTCTTTATTGCATCATTCATGGATTCCATCTTACTTCCAGTTTCTATAAATGTTTATGAAATTTAAAATTATGGATATCCATTCTAAACTTACTAAAATTTTACTACTAAATAGAGAGATCCAATTGGAGGTCAACCTGAATCAGATAAATAGATAAAGATGGAGGAACTTTCTCCAAGTTTCAGAGTTTGACTTCCATTTTTATCAAACTTTCTCCATTAATTGCTCCTAATAATAATTAATTTAATTAGGTGGTGCTCCTAATTTATATAAAAACTTAATTGGGAGGTTAAATTAAAGTTCAAAACCGTATTAGGTGGAGCATTAAAAAAATTAAATTTTAAAACTTCCCCTCCTAATTTTGCAAGAGCAAATTTAGGAGGACCACCTAACTTAACAAAACTCATTTAGGTGCATTTTAAAGTATAAAATGAATGAATTAGTATATAAATTATCTCTAAATTTAAGAAAATTAAAACTAATGTCCCACACTCTGTTCTTATCAAACCTCTCTAAATCTTTGAGGATATGCTTTTACTCCAGTAAAAAGGTAGAATTTATTCTGCTTATATAATTATTAATAGTATTTATAAAATGATCGGTAACTTACTCAGAAAAGCGGCATTGCTTGGCATAAACCAGCAAAAACTTTCTTTCATGAATCAAAAGAAAAATGAGACTTGTGATGCCTCTACCTAATATGAACCTGAAAATTTCTTGCCCTAGGTCTCAAACTTTGAATAACAATTCAATTGTTAAATAGGAATACAGAGCTAAGAAATATAATGTGAGGTACCAATAAATATGGTTGAAGAGGAGGAAGAGAAAAAAGAAATAAAGATAGATCATTTTTGTGAAGAGTGTTAGAAGAGCTTTACTTATAAATCTGCTCTCAAACGTCATATTTTAGAGCAGCATTCTAACAAACCCAAGCTCTATCTTAAGCATGATAAGATAGATGGAAAATATTTCTGCCCTTACTGTAATAAGTAATACAATCATTTAAGGGATCTAAAAGTTCACCTCGAAAAACATCATGGTTAGAAGTTTGAGGTCATAGATCCTGAGACTGGTAAAGTATTTCTTTAAAAAAGAAAGCCAAGAGATCCTTTAGAATCTCTGGAGCAAAGAGTTAAGAAAGAGAATAAACTCATTAAAGCAGTGAGGGACCCTGCCTCTGAGATAGTAAAAATTACTCTCAAGATGCATGCACTCAAGCTTCCAAAATTGAATATAATTGGCCTAACAGAGTGCAAAGAAAGTTATCTTATTCTTGAGGATATTTTTAAGAAAAAAGTTTTAACTGATAATGAGTTTGCTTACAAGATTTATCCATTCAATTACTTTAAATGCGATGATAAGTATCAAATGGAGTTTGTCAATGAGTATCAAGCTCTTACTAAAGCAAGGGATAGACAGAGCAGATTTATAATTAAACATGAAGCAATTCTAATTGCTTAAAATCATGTAGCTTTTCGACTACCATTATACTAAATGACATTAAGAGACTATATTCAGGACTAAAGGTGTCCAAAGTAACTACCTCTTATTCTAACAAATGTCTGCAAAGGTATTGAGGAGCTGCATACTTTAGGATACGTGCACAGAGATTTAAAGCCTGAAAATATCATGCTTGGCTTTTCACCACTCAGAGTGGTAATAATAGACTTCAATAGATCGTAGAGAGTTGAGGCTTCAGGACTGGTCAACGTTCGTGGCACTCCTGGATATTTTCCAGAGAGAGAAGGCTGGACGGATGGAGATATTAGGTGGGATATCTTGGCTCTATCAGCAATAATAATAGAGTTTGATATGCAAAGAAATGACTACTACAGTTGTAGAAGAGAAAAAGATCCAAAACAAAGAATCCAGCAGTATCTTGAGCAAAATAAGATAAAAGGTAAAATGAGAGATATGCCTGAGCAAATTATCCTGAAGCCTAACAGCAGAGCAGAACATACAATCGACTAGATAATTAATTGGTTAGGAGAAATTAAGTTTAGAAAGTTACCTCATGATGCCAAGGTACTGTTTGAGTGAATATTTAAAATAAATCACCAAAAAAACACACTAATTTACATTACATTTAAACCCTAATACTCGACATTAACCCTATTAAAACCCTAATAAAGTATGCACTAATAGTCTACTTTTATCAATCAAAAACTCAATCAAACTACTAAAGGAATTTTGGAGTTTTGATTGCTCTATCCCTAGCATCCCATAATTTAAAATAAAAAAATCAAAGATTCTCAATTTTCAAACATGTTGAGAACTTATTTATTTTCTTCAAGTGAAATTTTCTTTAGCAACCATTTATTAGTGCCACCCTCTTAGTTTTCCTGATCGATTTCCTAAATTTAAGTCATTGTACTAGATTTCATAAGAGAAAGTCTTAGCCTAAAGAAGTCGCCGATTGGGTCTTTCAAGCTATCAACAGTGTTATTTATTTCACTAACGTTATCCATTTATATATTATTTACACTTGAGTTTTCAGTAGACATAGTACTAGAACTTTCTAGTTTTTTTCTCTCATAAAGTTTACAAATCTATTCTTTATTTAGCTTGCTGATTTCGTCTTTACATTCACTAAAAAATTAAGTCAAATTAAATTGTAGAAAAAATTTGAATATTAATGGATTTTCTGAGATCTTTTTCCAATCATGAAGGTATATATCGAAATATTTCAAAATCAGATCATCTTCCTCTTCACTGAACTACTCTTTCTTAATGTTATATTTCTTTTAGAAATAATTTACATATCTTTCTCAAATTTACTTGCCAATTCTTCCAGGCACCTTCTTAGCTATTAAACCTCAATTTCTCCCAAGTTTTTTATACTCTCGCATTATAATACTATCTTCTTCCTATGTCCAAGTGCCTATGACAGTGGCTTCAGTAAGTCTCTTATATCGGTCTTTGATATCTTCAGAATCTGCTTTTGCTAAGAGCATTTCCATCTAGATTTTTGTCCAGTTATTCTCATACTTCTAAAAGGCTTTAAGCAACTTGTTATCATCTATATTAGACCATTTTTTATGCGAATGTTTTGCATTATCTCCGGACTACTCAGGGGTTTTTGTAAAGTGACTACTTTGGAAAATAGACTAGAAATATTGAAGAACACAGCTACGCTATTTTCATGTAGAGGTATAACTTGTATCATAGGATCTGACAAAACTCCCTCGAATTCTTCGTTTTCACAAACTTCTTCATAAATAGTAGAGAGATTAGAGCTTTAAGCATCAGAATCACCCGCATATTTGATATTTAGAATTTTTCCATTTTTATTGTTTAACTGAAATTTTTTAAGATTCTTACGTTTTTAAAACTTCTGCTTGTCTCTTTAATAAATCTCTCTCAGTTTTTACTCAATATTTTCAATGAAAAGACCTTAGAGAATAGGCAATTTCATAGTTTATCTTAAGTATTAATTTTCATTCGGATTTCTAGGAGTTTAAAACAATGAACAACTTTTTGAATTATTCACTGATTTTATTCTTAAATTTATTGGTTTTTTAGTTCGCCAATGAGACAATATTGAAAGTATCAAGATGTCTCTCTTGAATAGCAGCATTGCTCAACTAGTGATAGTATTAAAGCCATTAAATTGTAAACTAAATTAAGTGCTTCTATTTTGTTTGAAATAATTTTCTTAACTTTTTCTATATATAGTAAAGCTTTAATTTTACATTATAATTGAGTTAGACAGGTTTGCTGAAAAATATGTTGACTACATATTCTATAGAAGTTAGAATTTCAAAATGATGTGCATTTAAGCTTATATAAAAACTTTTTAAAATAAACTAAAAATATATTTTAATCAAGATACTTTGATTTCATAATTAAACTAATTAAATTAATTTAATTCCAAAATCGAATTATTCCATGTAATAATATATGTGATTTCTAAAATAAACTTAGAAATAATTATTAATGACTCAATTTATAAATATTATACATAAATATATTCTATTTTAAAGAGTATTTTCATTACATCAAGGATTATATATTAATTTGAAATTATTACATTAATTTATAATAATTCAATCTTAATTTATTAACTGGCTGCAAACATATGAATATATTCATGCCTCGCCCATACCCAATTGATGCTTGCTAGTCCTGTGACTTGCAAGTATTTTACTCTAATAATTGTTTTTATGGAAATCCTGGGCATCTCCAGCGGAGGCATGTCTATCTCATGACTTTTCATTGAGTAATTATTCTCGCAATTCGTTTGATACTTGAAGTCTTTGCTTAATTGCATAAAAATGCCATGATTTTCTATTTTATTGTGATTGGAGTTTCAATTGCTTTAATGCCCTTTCAGGATGTCTTTAAATTAGTAGAAATTCTTCTTCTGGGTTTTGTGGGGTTACTGATCAATAATGATCAAATCGTTGTAGATTTTTGAGGTATCGTCTTTTGTGCTATACTTAGTTATGTTGTATGCCTTATGTGAGTTAGTGCCACTTCTGTTGTTATTCACTAATTTAAATTTTAGTTAAAATCCTTAGTTTTTATAAATGGACAATATTATGCTTAGGATGTTAAACTCCATTTTCATTGATTTTAAATTATAATAATTTTAATGATAAATAAATTAGAATAAATTAATAACTTAATATTAAACACACAAACCCCAAGAAAGCAAATTGCATATAATTCATTAATATATTTTGATTTTTATATTGAAAATATGGATAAATTTTACATCAATTGAAAATGTTTGAGTATCATCCTATTTAGTTAAAGTAATTCACATTTTAATAGAATAAGAAATCTAAAAATTCTTTTTTGAAGTTTTACTAATTCTATATAGATTTTTTAATTTTTTATTAGGAATATTTTTGATTCATGAATTTATCTTAAGGATAGTGCCTTATCCACAAATTAAAATTTTATAAGCATTTAAAAGAATAAATTTCTATCACGAATTGATTAGTGTTAATTGTTTATAGAATTAGGGCTAAGTATAAAAGGAATATTATTATGAGACTAATTTGTACTTAAGATATAAAATTAAATATTATTAAGCTTAAAGAAAAGCTATATTAACATTATTAGTACATGAAAAAAATGAAGTCATTATTTTTATATTAATCAAAATGACATTTTTCGCATACAATATAGATTTTAATAATTTAATGGATGCATCACCAACATTTGAAAAGTAGGTGATGCATCACCTACTTTTAAAAACTTGGTGATGCATTCGAAAATTATTATAAAATTAAAAAAATATCTCACAAAAATTTAACCAATATGCAAAGGAATGATTGTTCTCATTTGAAGGCTTTTACTTTTGCAGTAATGATTTACTTTGGGCAGATATGTCTTTTTGAAAAAAAATGAGTTTTATGATATAATGATCAAAATTGGTAATTTTAAATTTTTTTAATTGGAATTTCTATAATCATGAGTTTACCTAGTATCTTTAGTTTCAATGTAGTTAGCTCTGTTCGTATTTAAATATGATTCTTATTCATATGGCTATAGATAGGTATTCTCAAATTTTTACTATGCTTAAGAGTAGTTTCTACTAATTTATTTACTAAATGAAGCGTTTTAGACTGACTTTGTAGTTAAATTGCCCTGCATGTTATATTACGAACTACTTTGATATTTCTGTGGTTTTTCTTAGCCATATTAATTACTATATCATGAAGTGTACTATTACAAATGGGGGTCGTGAAACTCATATTCATTTGCCTGTTAATTATGTGATGAACTAGATTGGTTATGTTTATGCTGAATGATGGGAGTGATTTACTTCTCATGTTTAAACTATTCCACTTCTTTCTTTAAATTGCTGAGAGCAGTGAGACTTTTCTAGTGAATTTATCTATCGAGATATTTAGAGGACTAATTATGAGTGGCATCTCTAAATGTTTCAACTTCATCCTCTACGTTTTTCATTATCAGTGATCTTTCAATGGAAGAAAGTTGATCAGAGTCTTATTATAAACCCAAATTAAAAGATCCATTCTTTGTCTTTAGAATGTTCTTGAATTCCTCTATTTAAGCATAATGTCTATCTACGTGCTTTAAAAGCTGTTTCATTTGATTCTTCCGTTAGTTTTGAACGAATTCAAAGTCAATAATATAAGAAAGATTGAAGGATTAAAAATAACTATTGATCGAATCTTTTTGATAATCAGGATGAGAAACAACCAATCTTCTCTGGTAGGGTGCGCCAGTCTCATGTTGACTTTTGGCTCTCCCCAACACAAAGTGAAGATATTAATTAACTTTCTCTACTTGATCTTTAGTATAGTTACAGGATTTCAATTAAAGTAAAGGTAATATTAAACAGGAAGTTAGATACTCATAGATTACGGGGTAGATCCCTTTATATCAAATAGATTATTTGCCTTCTAAGATCTCATATTTTAACATCTCTTAAAAGATACCGTCCTCATCAGCATCCTCATCACTTTCATCCTTTGATCGAATAAAGTCATGCTACATCAAATAAATAATATTATATAAGAGTTGCTCAAGTTTGCATTCTTAGAAGTTTTTAACTGCATTGTTAACTCTAAACCAAAACTTCTATTTAGTATAGGCGTCAACTTTCTCAGCTCTTTCCATGTTTTCATCAATTTGAGTGATTGGCATGATGAAATTGACATCAAAGTTATTTATTACATCAAGGATGAGTCCGAGGACAACAATGAATGCTGAATTTTCAAAATCAGTTTGCTAGATATCCATAGTCCTAAATTCTACTCTCCAGCCAATCTTACTATCCAACGAGGGAGGTGGCGTGGATCCCAATGAACACCAATTAGTGGATTGCAAATTTTAAAAGTGTCCTGTAGTGTCTTCATTATCAAATTAAGTTTCGTCATGCTCATTGCTGAAAGTTGGAATTTAGCTAAAATAGCATATTTAAGGTAAAATAACTAAGTAAATCAAGATTACTTATTTCTTTTTAATTATATTAATTTTATTATATTTTTAGGTTCTCTACCGCATTTGAGCTGTTTTGCGGTAGAGTACCTTAATTATTAATTATTAATTAAATTTGTTTTGAATGCTTCAAATAAATTCAATAATAAATAAAATACTTTAAAATATATATTTAAGTTTTGAGCAATTGGGTTATCGATTTAGTAATTCTTGAAAGAATCGAGCAGCATTCTAGTCTTTTTTTCAAACTGTTGAAGAATTTGGCTCTGCTTAGCCTGTTCTGACTCTTCCTCACTCATGCTGGTATCTTCCATCTGTCCCTTGCATTCCTCCTCTTGCAGGTGGCCTGCCAACTCATGAGAGTTTCCATTGACACTAACCTTCTGAGAATCTTGCGAACTGCTGTCACAATCATCGCTATCACTTGAGCTATTTCCTTCTTCCCTGTCTCGATCTGAGCGCGCTCCCACGTAGATATTCCAGTAGGGGTGGTTATGGAGCCCTATCATCTTCGCACTGACAAAGGATTCAACTCTGGTTCGATCACTTGCATACATCAGCTTCGAGTGATCCTCCCACACTGCTTTTCCCCGAGGATCTTTTTCATGCATGACCTTGGCGTGAATAGCGTTCCAGATGACCTTTACTTCTAGGATGTCTCTCTCTCTGTAAGCCTCGTCAAGTGGTGCTTGCTGCTGGATCTGTTGTTGTGGACTCTTGCTTTGATCTGAACTTGATTCCATTTCTAATCTCATAGTTTAATTTTTAAAATAAATTATATTAATAATAGGGCGTATTAGATTTTAAATATTGGGAATTAAACTTTAATTGGCCTATTAAATATTTTAATACTAAAAGTTTGCCTAACTTACCAAATCAGTGTTGCAGATGAATTTGAGGGTAAAAACACAAATGGGGACCAGCAAAGATAGTCATTCGAGAGCCCTTGAAAAGACTCATCGTCCTCTAATCTACGACACAGACAATTGTTTCCCATACTGAGATAAACGTCGAATACTAATGGTCGCGATTTGGCAAGTTTAATGGGGAATGAGTGATTCGTGATTTCAAAGATTGAGTGTCCAATACCAGAATCAATTAAAGTATCAGACATCCTGCAAGCTCAGATGCCTCATGGCATCGACCAAAGAGCATGCAAACGCGCCGGTGAGCCACCGCATGTCCAAGTGAGAGAGCTGCACATCCAGAACCTGCCATAGCGCCGCAGATGCCTCTTATAGAATATTAAGGGAGGTAAACTTACTTCTTATAGACAGGCAAGAGCATGGGGTTGAGGTCGCGAAACTTAATGAATCTGAATGCTTTTTCCATTGGAGCCATTTAGTATTGGTAGAGGCCCAAGAAGAGTATGGGTACGTTAAGCTTCTATAGGACGCTATTTGTGTAGCTTCTACGATGGTAGGACGCATTGTCCATTAACAAGAGGGAGTGAGTTCCAGTTGGTAGTAGATTGGTGCAAGTCTCAAGATAAAGATGACCCTCCTCGTTTTCGTTAATTGAGTGGTCTCGATTTCATCTGCATAAGGAGAGATTTCTCCTGGCGGATTCTTCTGGTTCTAAAAGCTATTCTCTAAATCATCAGGCTGGAAAGAATTTTATGTACCATGCAAAGTTGGTAACCCTGCTATCATAGTCTTAACTATAAGATCCTTGATATTCTCCCAGAGAGTAATAAAATCTCACCTATTGCTACTTTTACTGAATTGGATGGAGTATACACGTAGTTTGAGATGAGAGCAGGAATTGATACTTTACCACTTTTTCAATGTGACAAGCAAGTCTTGAGGGAACTGTTTAAATCAAGTCGCTGTTGACACCATTGGAATATCTCAAAGCAATAATAGAAAGTAATAGGAAAATTGGATCACTTGTTAATGGAGTTCCAGTACGAGTGAGATAATCAGCATCGTAGAAAGTTAAAAGATTATCTATAACTGCTGAAAGTTCAGCGTTTAGTAATACTTTGTTATTTTCTAGTCCAACGAGGTTAGTTTAAATGTAAAGATCAGTGAAGCTTTATGGAACTGCTGAACATACATCAACATCATCTAATGTTTATGCAAAATTTCCATCTTCTAATATGCTCATTAACTGCACCTAGTTCTTTTAGAAAGCTCCACTATTATCTATAATGCTATATTATGCGTAATTAGAAGATTCTCTAAGAGTCTTTTGTACAAATGAGGTCAAAGTCATTGAACTTTGGTATCATGGAGTAAGTCTTAGATATAAAATCATATTCAATCCCAAATCCAGAGGTGCTTTATTAAGCATGTCGAACTAACTGCCTTTAAAGCTGCCTAATGTGTCATTGTGTTGCTCATTCTGATTATGCTAGTATTCCCTGCTATCCCGAAACTTCCCTAGCTTGATGTTTCTTGTTACTGTTATTATTACGCACTTGAAGATGAAGGAATCTGTGAACTCACACCGTACAGTTATTAGTGTTAAAACTATTGCTAGAACTTTTGTGCTGATAACGCATTACTTAGCTACTATTGTTACTGCTGCTATAGCTGCGAGAAATTACTAGTGTTTTTATCATTAACTATACTATATTAGTTCTTAACTTGTTGTTGTACTTGCTACTATTGTTAGTTTTGATTATTGTTATTTTGAGGTTTTGGCCTGTATATTTATGTTGGCTACCCACCGATATTGTTTGTTGTAAATTGTTATTTCATTGATTAATAAAAGTTGCTACTCTGGTTCTAATTAGTATTCTAGGAATTACTGTTTACGCCATTATTGTGAATATTTTGATTGTGCTGCCACTCTTATTATTAGTTCATATTGCTCCAAGAACTTGTCTTCTCATTATTACTAGATTACTAGCTTTAGTGGCTATTATTGGAGTTGATAGACTAATTTGTGTTGTAATAGTATTACTGGGGACGGTCTCCAGTCCTTTAATCATCTATAACTTTTTGTTATTATGTTATTTTATAAATTAACAACTTTCTTGATTTACTTTTATATTTTACAAGAAATTAAGTAAATTTTACTTTTGGGGTTTTATATTACTTTTTCTACAAACTAAATGCTATATATATTTGAAGCATTTAAAACAAATTTAATTAATAACTAATAATTAAGGTACTCTCAAATGCGGAAGAGTAACTAAAAATATAATAAAATTAATACAATTAAAAAGAAATAAGTAATCTTGATTTACTTAATTATTTCACCAAAAATATGCTATTTTAGCTAATTGGATATCTTGCGAACAAAGATGCGATGTGATAAGATATTCTCTCATCGAGACCTTGACTTTTCAACAGATCTACATGATTCTAGTCCTAGATTTTGGTATGAAATTTTTGCTTAAAGGATTTCTTTCTTTAGAATTTCTGCAATCAACTGACTACGAAATTACAGTTTATCTCATGTCAATATCTAAAAAGTATAATAATTATAAAATATCTGCTATTTTGCCCTTGAAGATAGGCGAATTTGCTGAAAGTGCAGCAAAGATGGGAGTAAATAGTGGCAGTTAGTCATGTATATATCTGGCATGATTAATTGTCTAAGCCTAGAATGTAACCTGTAGACAACTGCACCCCATTCGGAAATGCATGTAATCCATTTAAATGCTTCCTGGAAATGGCTCCTCTTCGATAGCTTCGACCATGTTTGTTTTTTCATCACCAAAGAGAGGCACCAGAATTTTGACTTTTTCTTGTCTTTTTTATCTCGCTGACGTCATCAGACCTGAAAATCGTGGATGAGGATTCTCGGTTTGATCTATAGAGAGAAGAGATTGGGAGTAATGGTTGCGCTTGTCAAGCTCATTTTCATGCCTCATCTAAATTTAATCTCATTAGTATAGAATGAATAGCTAAAAAAAGAAAGTCGCATTAATTAAACTCATCACATCATCAATTATATCGAGATCTTCAATTAAAATATGATCTTTTGTGCCTAAGATAATTGGAGTTGCGAAAGTAATCAATCCCAACTGATAAAAATTGAAGAAATTCTGGAGAGTAGATCGCCTATATCAGAAATTTTTGGTTAAATCAAATTAAATTTGGATTAAAAAAAGATGAGGACATATTTGTTATTTCATATGAGCATATAAGCGTCATTTCTTTCTTTATAATTTAACCTTTTAATACCAAATTTGAAGCCCTCTTTTTATATAGCATAAATATAACCCTTTTTTACTCTAAATAATTAATATTCTTTCCTGTAAGCAATTTTATGATCGCAACATATAAGATATTCAATATCCTCAGTTGAGTTATATGGTTGCTTTGGCACAGCCTCTATCATCCAGTTTTCTAATTCTGGTTATAATTGTATCTTTGGGTCTTCCATTTGGTTAAATGATTTAATTAAGGTAAAACCCTAGTTCGCCTACCAAGCCTTTTTCATGTGTCTCAAAAAATTAAAATCAGGGAGTTATTTTGGATAAGGTAGAATTTTCTGATTGATCTGCGATTTTAATAATAAATACAGATATAGATATATATACTTGCTTAATTACTAGGTAAATCAGCGATAATAAGCTTTATTGAGTACAAATTGCTTAAACATCTCCCATTTTTTACAAATTTGTCCTTTTTATTGACTCTTTTGTTGATCTATTTCCTGTGTAACTACTAGTATTTCAACAGAAATAACTACTTTCATAAATCTCTTTGTAGACTAGTTGGAGATCACAAATTCTGTAGGATTATTTGCAAAAGTCACTTATATTTACAAAATGCGGAGTCAGAGTGGTCCTGTTAATGCAGCTAAAACGTAATTGCTAAAATACAATTGCTTAGGAACTTTTAATTATTAATTTTTAATTTATTAATTTAAATATAGCTGTTATTAACTATAGTAATTAGGACTTTTTCCAAATTAACTATTTTAAATGTAAAATTTAATAAGTTTCCACAAATAACATTTCTCTATAAATTAATCTCTTTTTAAAAATAATAATTCATTCTAGATTAAAACTTAAAAAGTTTTAATGTGTCCTAATTACTATAGTTAATAACAGCTATATTTAAATTAATAAATTAAAAATTAATAATTAAAAGTTCCTAAGCAATTGTATTTTAGCAATTACGTTTTAGCTGCATTAACAGGACCACTCTGACTCCGCATTTTGTAAATGTAAGTGACTTTTGCAAATAATCCTACAGAATTTGT
Source organism: Oxytricha trifallax (assembly GCA_000711775.1). Lineage (NCBI taxonomy): Eukaryota > Ciliophora > Spirotrichea > Sporadotrichida > Oxytrichidae > Oxytricha > Oxytricha trifallax. The sequence continues at coordinate 23,188 of ARYC01008338.1, forward strand.
GATCTCCAACTAGTCTACAAAGAGATTTATGAAAGTAGTTATTTCTGTTGAAATACTAGTAGTTACACAGGAAATAGATCAACAAAAGAGTCAATAAAAAGGACAAATTTGTAAAAAATGGGAGATGTTTAAGCAATTTGTACTCAATAAAGCTTATTATCGCTGATTTACCTAGTAATTAAGCAAGTATATATATCTATATCTGTATTTATTATTAAAATCGCAGATCAATCAGAAAATTCTACCTTATCACATTTTAGTTTAAAAATATGCAAAGAAATTCCATATAGCTATGATGATTAATTTTTTATCATATACTTACTTCAAAAAACAACTTAAATTGATTGATGTGTTAATCAAGCATGAAGAGGGTATACTCAATCTCTTCTCTCCAGTGCAAATTTTTCCTCTCAATAAATCTGTCCTTGTGCGAATTGTATATATTCAGGAATTGTTGAAGACCATTCATTTTATACTTTTAAATCAACTCCTACTGCTTATGCTCGTTAAATGTCATTTTCCTGCGATAAAATTCTAGATATAGTAATAAATAATCAATGGAATATCATTTCCTAAGATATTAAAATGTAGAAATATTTTCATTATAACCCATTGTTAATAACTTATATTGATGTTTCTCTACGTAATATAAAAATATTAATTGATTTCATTTTATAAGCAATTTCAACGAAGATTACAATTAATAGTTTTAATCGACTTAGCTTTTAAATTAATTAACATTCACTCATATTTATATGTTAAAGTGTTAAAACTCTTGAAATATACCCTAATTTTATTAGTATTTTTGATTAAAATCTAAATTTAAACTTCAATCTAGTTTTTTATAGTAGATTAAGCTCAATCAAGAACATTCTCACTTTTTCTTCTGCTTTAAAGCACCACCTGAAACTTGCTTATTCTTTTGCTGTTTCTCTTGTTGCTTCAATTTTTATTGCAAAATCTCTTCTATTTAAATGCAGCTTGTGCTTTTCGCTAATCTTTTGCTTATTGTATTACTGGATTGTAAACCGCTTTAGTGTTATGGCCTTTCATCATGAATAGAGCACCCAAGATAATCATCAATAAACTGATTGTCTTCACGCTCTCCATGTTAACTGGTTTGTTCATGCTCATTTCGAAATCCACATGAAAGAAGACTATGGAAGCCAAGATTAAAGCAATGAGTGTTTTAATCATGCATCTCATACCCACTAAAACACTCACGCATATAGTAAGTACAGCAATTGCGTAGGTTGAAGATATTTCCTTCTGATGTTTCATGATTTACCTCATAATTGAGTCCTATTCCACAAATACTAAACGATTAAGTTACTATATTAAGTATTGAGAGCGATCTACTATAAACTTGGGTGTATCCTCATTAACAAGGATTATATCAATCGAAGATTTTAGTAAGGGTTCTTAAACTGCAAATTTAACTAGTAATTTCAGAAAGCAAGTTACTGCCATTAAATTAATGAGTATAATAATGATTAGTATAAAATTAGAGATTTAGAAATTATTATCCCTTGTATAATGCCAATTTAAAGCACAACAGTTAAAATTTTACTTTTAGGTTTTTTATTTAAAGTTTTCTCTAGGTCTTGCTGCTTCAAAACATAAGCTTTATTCTCTACAAGCACATTTATATAGTCATTCAGAATGTTTCTATACAAAGCATCATATCTGCCCAATTCTCTGATAAACGACTCATTTTCCCTCTTTAAATTCTTAACTTAATCGAGCATGGGCGTTTGTAATTCATCCAGTTTAGTCAGCACTTATTGGATTTATTGTATATCAAAATTTTTCAAGTTGTCTTAATAAGATTGAAGCTGGTATAAATGATTTTAAGTGAAAGCTGTTTGATGAGACATCATTGAGTTGAGAATTAGACGGGGTTGGGGTATACGGAATTGGTAAGGAGAGGTGTATAGTTCTGGGATCTTGCAGAGGATGTGGGGTTGATCTAGAGATCTTGTTATGTTAAGAACAGCTAGTTTTAAAATTGCTAAGAGTTTGGGTCTATAATGATTATTAAATGCGGAATATCACTAAATAGTAGCATTTTTTTGTATATCTTATTCTACTGGATCATCTTTCTGATTAAGTCTTAACTAGATTTTAGACTTTAAAATTCAATCTCTAGTGATTTCAATTTCACTCTTGTTTAATCATTTTCTTATTCTTGTCTGTCTCTCAATTGTTTGGATTATTTTTCAAGCTACAGCTTAATTTTATTAATTTCCTTTAATGATGAAATTAATGCATTTTTTTCTTACTTTTATTGAAGACTTCAAAAATTCCATTTTTATTTTGTCATCATAAGCCTCTTGCTCATTAATTTTCAAAACTATAAATTTGTATTACCGTAATGCCTTTAGTATTTATTCCTCATTTTAAGCATGAAAGGCAGTTGATGGTTTCACTTCAGTTTGTTTTATCTATAAAATAAATAAAATGCTAATTATTTAAACATACCTATTCTTGGAGTTCTTTGAGCTTTTGACTGAAGAGAAAATTTTCTTTCTTTAGGTTATCAAAATCAGTGTTCATCTAGTTTGACATATTCACGCTAATGCCCCTTTTTAAACCATGCAACTCTCTCCTTCTCGGTGATGACCCTGTACAAAAATGTGATAAAAGTAATATAAAGATACACTTAGAAGTTCTGCGCAATGAAGATGCGTTGGACATGAAGTCATTGATCATCATGTTTGTTCCATTTACGGGTGTACGGTCTCTATCTCTCATTGCGCCTGTATGACCTCCAGTAAACCCTCCCCCTATACTTCCACCTGCTGCTACGCTGCCTCCATTAATATAAAAATGAAGAAATATGGATAGAAAAATCACTTGGATTTATGTGTGATTGTTGCTGATGTTTATCATAAGATCTTGATTGTCATAATTGGAGCTGCATTCATGCTGTATTTACTTTCCTCCTATGTTAATTTTTACGCCAATACTGGGTAGTATTTGCTGCTCCTCTGATTGGTTATTTGTGTTTTTGGATTACTTGAATCCTTTCTGGATGAGGGATGAAATTCTGGAATCTTTTGACTTAGTAATGGAGAAATTTTGCTGTTATGATGTCCCTTAAGATATATATTAATATTTATCATATACTCTAATTTAGGTTTAAAAGGAATGTATTTGATAAAAATAAAAAGAGATTAACTTCTTAGTTTCCCTTTTTGGATGAATCTCTTGGAGTTATACTTTAAACCATATTTTTTGTGACATTGCTCTAAATTAAGCCAAATCAGCATTTTAAAATCCTAATGTATTCATGAATGTGGATTTAATTGTAACTTTAGGACTTAAATGTCATTAAAGTTTTTTTAGTATTTTAAATAAATAATAATGTGTCTAGAACCTGTGATGATTATTTTCAAACATGGGGGTATTAATTGATTTCTACTTCCCTGCTCTATCATTAACCAAATCTCCATTTATCATATTATGATCATGTTCATTTGCTTTTTCAATTTTCAAGTCTTTTGTGATTTCTTGTTTCGCGTTATTTTTCTTATTCTGAAGGTTCTAGCTGCTTAGCTTGATGCCATTTGTTTCAGTTTTATTTTGATCCAGCTTAGCTATAAAAATATAAAATCAATTCAAGGATAAATTTATAAACAATTAATGCTTCATCAGATTTATTGGTTGCTTCTCTGTTGTTAAGATTAGAGTGATCCAATTAAATATTACCGTTTTTATCCCTAGAGAAATCGCTGCATCCCTCTTTGATACCAGCTATAGTCATGGAATTTCTGTTAATATCTGCAAATTTGCTGTTATTGGTGTGTTCTAGGGCACTTTTATTAAATTTGCTGTAGTTATTGGAGTTAGAGCCGTGCTTGCCACCACTACTATTGTTTCAATGAAAACTATGCACTGATCTCTCATGATTTAGTAGTAGTTTCTCAGAGTTGTTGACTTGATCCTTGAGTTCCTCTGGGTCAATCTCCTCATCATCATACATAATGGCGTCTTCATCTTTGTCTTCTTCACCTTCTTCCGCATACATTCCTTCCTCCACTATCATCTCTAGTCTCTAGAGCTTCTCCATGCACTCCTTCACTGCACTGCTATCTGCTTTGTTTCTCACTAATTGCTTAACATCAGATTGCTCAGCTTTCCTTTGCATTTTCTTCTCAATAATTGATTCATAGTACTTATCAGTGAGGATTTAATCCAATTTAGATTCATTAACCAGGCATTTCTCCAGTAAATTCACATGCTACCTCTATGAAGTGTACTTCGAGGCCTTTCTTTCAGTTAAAGATCTAATTCTTCCTTGAATGAAGCCAATTTCTGATTTATAAGGGCGTTTTCATCATTCAATTTCTGTTGAAACTGTGCGTTTAAGTGGGATGTGAGAGTGTCTAGGGAATTTTAGAGTCATTAATTGGTTACAATTTCGTTTGAGTTTGTTAAAATGCTCTACTTGTGGAAGTAGTCCTCAAGTGACCAGAGACGCTATTCAGATAATTCTTACTATAAAACTGAATTTAAGAGGGCTATAATTAACATCATGAAGAATATTATGGCTTGTTGAATCAATAACTTACATGTGCTTTAATTCCCTTAAATATTCATTTTAATTCTAGGAAATCGGCCAAGCCGTAACCTCTTCTTTGGAAACATTTCTTATCGTGAATTTCCATCTAATTTTATTTTTCATTTAGGTCTATATAAATATAATAAGTAAACTTATACATTAAGAAATAAAAAACTTTAGAATTCACCTAGGTCAGTGCTAATTCCTTATTATTTTAATTTGCCGAATATTTTGGCTTATATTTATATTAGTCTACTGCATTAGATCTGAAACTTTGGGCACATCAGCTATAATGGGAGATAAGTGTTTTTCGTAACTTACTAACACTTTCGTCCATTTTAGCTGATTAGTCACGCTATTTTAAAATAAATTATAAACAAAAGTAATCATTTTTTTAATTCTATTAAGAATTGAATACTAATTTATTGAATTTCTCAAAGAAATGTAAGTTTAATAAGCTAAAATACATGCCAAATAATTCTTTTGAATAATTTATTAATTAAAATATTGATTAATAAAGACCAGAATTCATTTGGATACATGTAAGTAGTCAATTATATTATATTTTATATAATAAGATATAAAACTATTGGTATTAAAGAATATATATTATCATTGTATACTGATTTTGAATTGACACAGTTGACTTTTGGAGATAAGTGACTTCTACTGCTTGAAGCTCTTATGTTCATAGCAGCAAGTTCTTTTATTTTTTAGCAATCGGATTCAAAGCAAGGAAACAAAATTATTGAATAATTCAAGTTAGAATTTATTAGATTACCAATAAAGTATACAAATGATAGAACTACATATGCATTGTTGTTTTCTAATTAAATGAGTACGACATGTATTATTACTATACGAAATACGTGGACAATCAGCAATTTATACCAAATGGAAACCATTAAGTTCACCAAGACTCACACAATTAATTATAGAAAAATAGTAGAAAAGAACTTTAAGGGAGTGGGAACAAAGGTCTCTATATAAAAAGAAAAACGAGAGTCTTAACTCACAAAAAAGTCAGAGAGAAGGACTATTATATAAACAGATTTTCTTCAATTTTATGTGCTTTACCTGATTGTGTAAGCTAAAGCATAATTATTTATAGATTTATTTATTATAGTTAGAGCGATAAGTTGCTTGATCATATTAGGAACGACCTACAGATCACATTAAATGTCCTGGTTATACATTTTAATGCAGCAACTGCCCTCTCTGTTATTTTTCAGCGCTTTCTCACTTTTTATATATTTCTTTGCTAGAATTGTAATGGAAGAGGAAAGTGAAACTAACAATTTACTCAAACCTTTCTTTTGTACATTTAATGGTCAAACATATGTGTTCTTCTTTGGCTTGGCAATATACAGTAAATATTTCATCATTTCGTAAAGCTCTTGATATTATTAGATATACTACACTAATCCACAGTTCTTGAAAGCAATCTGAGGACTTTTCGGTGTAATTTACTTGATTTTTGCGATTTGAATGACAAATTACTGAATTCGTTTAAGTCTTATATTATCCAATCTCTTGGGGAACGCTTAAGACAGGGAAGGAAAGCAAATTCTTAAAGCCCTGAACATCAGAGTAATTTCGATTACTGTAATTATGTCGCTTGTTTTTGCAATCAAAGCAGTCTATAATTTACTTTTTACCTGGGAATTAGTGCCTAGGTTTTTCCCTGAAACAGTCAACCTCATATTCTGGGAGGCTCTAGTAAGATTTACCAATGAGATAAATCTTGTAATATAGTTCCAAATCATCTATGAGTTCATCCCATGCGTCTTTTTTATCCTAATTAAAGTCTACCAAAGCGATAGTAATTTATTTTTAGATTATTAACACAATTATTCTGTTAGGTATTCAGGCTTTGTTGATAAATGTGAGCTTCAAAGATAACAAGGAAGAAAATCAATCGTTTGATTCAGAGGAAAACTTTAGAAATTTCAACCCTAATTTAAATGCTCAGCTACTACACCTATATCTAATAAAATACAAAATCATTATTGAAATACTACTCAATTTTAATATAATGATTTGGTTTCCTAAATTAATACTTATTTTGTAACTTGAGAAAATTTTTAATAACGTATAGAAAATTATTAACAAAACATAAAGTATATATTTATTATAACAATTTAAATCATATTATTTGATCATTTTGAAAAGACAAACCTAAATTAGCTTTGAGTTATATTATATTATAAAATTCAAAAATCTAAAATCTAAAATTTTTAATTGATTTTTATGATAATTTCATAGGAATTATTTTGAAACCATTATAGGCAAAATTATTAAAATAACTAAAATTGACACAAATCTTGATTCGGCATCAATAATTCAATCACTGTAACTCATTAAATTATAAAAGCTAATATATATTTTTTTATTATTAAATCCTCCCCACATTTATTCTACAAGTTGACCCTTAGACCATCATGCCCGGTTCATCATCGTATTATTCCTTCTCATCCTCAACGACCTCCTCTATATCGTTTTTGACTGAATAAACTTTCACCAGTTAAGCAGTTTTCTTTAATTCCTCATAGTCTTTGTCGAATTTGCTTGTATTCTCATAAGGTAAAATGAAATCGAAGGGCAGGAAGTAGTCATTAAAGTAGTAGATCATGTCCCAAAACAGGTTTTTATTATCCTGATGCATTTTCATGACATCCAGCTTCATTTCATCTGCTTCTAAAAATTGGATTTCGACCCATTTATGAATCTGTGCTGCATTGTAAAAAATGGTGTTCTCTTCTCTATAGGAGGCCTTAATGTTATTAATTCGTTTGCCTATTGTCACTTGCAAAAATGGAGTGTTTATTTCTTTACCACAGTAAGTATAAAGCGCTGCTATTTGCTTGCCACCATTTTTCTAAGATTATAAATGCTGCCTCTCAAAAGCCATTCTTAATTGATTTGCAAGCAATTAAACATAGTGACTTCCACATTATTCCTGAATTTTAAGCTTAACTTCATCGAAAAGTACATTTTGATCATCCTTAGTTTTGAAAGTACGCTTCCTGAAGTTTTTCACATTTTTCTGTCGACGGTAGAAATTAGAATTAGGATTTAGGTATTGGGCATCTAATTGCTTTTTCTTCTATTCTCTTTCATTAATTATTGATTCTTTCTTAATGGTGCTATTTTGTCCCAGATCTGATCTTAAAATATTTAAGTAACAAAAATCTTCGCAATGTGGTATTTCCAGCAGTAGTGGTTTAATGACTTTGTTAATTATTGCTAGTAGAATTACCTCTTTTTTGATATTCCCACCTTTCTTTTGCATATCGCTTCAATTTTATTGGTGAATGTTTGAATGTTAAAAGTACCTCTGTTATATCCTGGCATCTGGCTTTAAATCATAATCACTTAGTGTTAGTAGATAGTTTATGTCATTTTAAAGTCTCCATATTGAAAACTGGTTTCTATCAATAGGAAAAACAGATCTAGCTGAGGCCTCTGAATATTGTCATTCTTAAGTCTATTGATAACTTGCAGTACTTACATCAACCTGAACTATTTTTCTCTGTCATCTTGCATCCAGAGGGTGGCGCACCACATATAGATCCAAGTAATGTGAACATAAGTGCCTTCATTTCCACCCACATAAGGTATGTTTAACTTTTGTCTCTAAAACAGTGATTTATACTACTGTTTGCTCTCTGTTCTAGATTGAGTATTGGTTTGGAGCTAACTCTCTAAATTTGCAGACAACTTTTCAATATGGAATATTCTATTATTCTCATTCAGCAATGGATTTGGAATGGGAAAGATTGGATACCTATAGCCTGAATTATTCTCCTCGTCTTAGTTTTATTCTATTGGAAATAGCATAGGCATACCCATGTTTAATAGATACGAATCTTTCAATTCTTGCATTGAAAATGTTGTTTGATTTGGCCAAGAAGCGTCAATCGCACTCTAAATTATTAAGATTTATCTTATAGAAAAGCATTTGGCCTTTGAACTAAAGCTCCAGCATCACCATCTTGTAAACGTTAAATTGATTCTTTGAAATGTATTATTGCTGAAAGAGTTGACTTATTATTGTGAAATAAAATTCAAAAATAAGCCATTCAAGGTCCTCTCTTGTTTGTCATTAGACTGTTGAAAGAACTGCAGATAAAATTCTCTATAGTAAAGAATTAAGCTAAAACCAATTCACTTACCTATATTGTTTATTAGATATTTGCATGAATCTCTTGATATCAAATGTTACATCACTGAATTCATCTATCCTCACGAACTCATTATGGTATGCAAAAAATTCGAAGCAAAACTTAATAAAAAGCATTTCTTATTTCATTTATGCTTTCCATTGGTAAAGCGAAAGTTTTATTTTAATTTTTAAGTGTCTGCTTCAATTTAGTCAAAAGAGTGTTGTAGAGCTTTAATTGTAGCTTCGGCTCAGTCATATTTTTAGCTTTTACATTATTTCTTGTTGCAGTGCCATTATCGAGGACTGTATTTGTAGGCTTGAACTACATTATCGATTTGTCCTAATGTATAATAGATTACTTTTTATTGGGATATCAAAACTTATTGCAAATAAACGAATTTGAATTAGCATAACTATTAAAACCCCTTTTTAGGGATTAAGAAGGACCACTAATGGCTTTGCTTCGTCATTAAATTCATTAAGGATGATTTGAGCTTCTTCGTAATCTTTCTCCAAAATACCGGCCATATAAGCGCTTGGGTAACCTCTATAGTAAAGCAATATAAATATGAAAAATGATTATTACAATAGAGATAAAGCAGTGTTTTCAAGGTCAACATAAGGTTGTTTTGAAGAAAAGGCATCCATTAAGTCCATTCAAAAGGGGTGAATCAGATTTATTAGAGCTTATGCGATTGGGATTAGCATTTCAAGTACTGGAGCTACGATTACTATCTACATAGAATATAAGAATATTGAGATGTTGACTATAGATCACTACTTACAGGTCTCTCTACAAGCATATGAGTAAAAATTTTAGCAATTAAGTCTGGTTAAAGCGTTCTGAAAAGCAAATCAAAGAATGAGCGATTCTCATAGGGGAGTTCATTTATTGGAAGTTAGGTAAGCTCGATGATTTATTACTTCTTGGAATATTTGAAGTATCTAACCTAAGCCAAACCTCTGGGTGGAACATGTCACTATAAAAGAAATTAATAAGCAAATTAAATTATTCCTTACCTCCAGAACTAGATTATTAATATATGCTTCAATAATGTTGAATACATGATGTCTGTTTGCATTATAGATATCTTCAAGAATTTCACTGAAATAGTCATAAAAGGGATATCTCGAGAGTATTGAGATAGCCTTGGGAATAAATATCCTTTGATATTTAACTGGAACACTTTATCTGTATGACTTCGATTGAAAAATACTTTATTGCTGATATAGCCTTGATTAAGAAGTGCTCCCTCCATAACTTTGAGCTTGACCAACCATTCCACTGCCCATTCCATTCTGACTTAATATTGTATTATTTGCACTTTCATTTATCATGTTGGTTATGGATTTGTTATTTAAAGGAGTGCTTGGTTACTAGAGATGTTAGGCTAGGTTCAATATATTATTATTCTCAAATAAAATTATTAGCTATATATATATTATTAACATGAAAAAAATATTATATAATTATTCTTTTCAGATAGCTGAGTTCTATAAAAAAAAAGTATTATTATCATGAAAAATATATAGTTCTCAGTAAGAAAATTATAAATTCAATTAATCTATTCACACTATTTTTTCTATATTATTGTCAAAACTTAGTGTTAACATTATTAAAATGTTGTTATAAAAAAATTATTAACAACCTTAAAAATGATGTTTATATGCCAAATTATTGCTACTCATTTGAATGTTTTGACTATTAATCCAAAAATCTTAAATAACTATATAATTCACTTCTCCAAAAATCAAACAGTTTACCAGTTCTAAGAATAGGAGTTAATGATTGCTGATTCATTTGAACAGGCCAGGTGCTGTTTGTATCTAGGGGTAATAAATTTTACCCACTAGATTTACCCAAAGATTTCTTGCTTTGCTCCCTCTCTCTGTCAGGTGTTGACAATTCATAAGGATCCTTCTCATCTTCCTCCTCATTAAATGGCTCTGAATGTCTTTTTTAATCTTTTATAGGGATATCGGCAAATATACCAGTGTTCCTAGCCACATCTAATCCTTCTAAACCTCGTTTATGTATAATAATTATAAATAATTGAAATGATTTAGTTTACATGACTTTCTCTCGACATCCCAGTTATATTAGTAACTACAGCCGTGTCTCTATCAACAAAAAATTAACTTTAACCTTGCCTAGGCTGCTACTACTGCCCACTTCCAGTCGCTCCACTCATTCTAAAATAGTTCTATGAATTCATGGTATTTTAATCTTAACTGCCTCGCATGCTGCTACTACTGTAATTAGCATTATTGCTGTTATTGGCGTGATGCATATAATTATCGTGGGATTGTTTGTACTCGTCCAGTTCCTCATAAATAATCAAAAATCTGCATAAAAAATGATGAAAAATAAATTATAGATTACTAAACAAAAATTTGTTGTAGTCCTCCTTCAAGCATAGCAGTCATTGTTTTTGGCTTAGGTGCTTCAGTTTAAGCAAGGAAGTTGTATCCTAAGAGGAATGCAAACTATAAAAAAAGAAATTTATGTTTGGATTAATAACTTATTGTTGAGTAATTTAATTCAGATTCACATGTCAAAGTGTAAAAAAGAATATTAACACTCCCTAAACACTGATAATTAGAGACTTACATTAGCCATTTGGTCTTCAACATTTTATCAATTTTCAATCCTTTCTTATCTTTAGGTAGACACTACATACTAACTATGGCTTCATTTATTATAGTTCCTCTGCAATCTATTCTTTAGATATTTTATCCTGAATCAATTAAGCAATTCGCTATTAATCCAAGCCAACAACACAAAAATAATCCACCAAAGTATCACTTTCTTCTAAATTTATGTAAAATTACTCTTTAAGCTGCTGTCTCAACTGCTTCTCATATTCTTAATTGTATCCCTATTATTACTGCGTTTTATTTGTTTACTGGCATGAGGGGATTTGCTAATGAGAAGATTGAAATTATTGGGATTATGGGTTTAGAGTTATTCGGAAATTGCTATCACTCAATGAGAAATAAGTTAAATTAACATAAAAGTAAATTAATGAGATACTCCTCATATAACTCTTTCAATACTATCATTTTGCGAATCTTAATTTTATAAGACAGGTAAATGCTTATACGATGGCGAATCATCAAAAGACGAAGAACTGAATGGATTATTTATTGATGTTTTTGCATCAGTTTTATTGAGTTTTTATTTCAAACTACAGTCTGATTGTTAATTCGTCAAAGTGGACTGATGTTTGAATAGTCTGGGTTATTGCTAGGTAAAGTTTTGCAAGTTTGGATCAATTACATAATTATCATTTAATTTGTTTTTCATTTTAGTTATAAATTAATCCCACTTTAAAATTATTAATATGCTCTTTTATTTCACATCAATTTCAAAAGAGTAATGATGTGAAATTGTGGCATAATTATTGAATGAAGTAATTTATGATTATTAATTAATTTGATATGATTATAAGGTATGCAAATAAGTTAAGTCGTAAACATGAAATTGCAAAAACCATTATAACTTACTTAAAATAATTAGACATCACCCAATGCCACTATAAAGAAATCTGATAAATAAAACCTGGCTATATAAACTATAGATAAATAGAGTGTACAATATCAAATAGCTATTAATCCTGAGACGACTACTTCTGCGGGGTAATATAGCAGTACTTAAGGTGATGATGATTAATGCGTTATTCAATTCACTAGATATAATATTATTTAATTAGAAAATCTTTTTGATTTAAAAATATGAATACTAAGTAAAAAAATAATAAATATTTAATAGAAAAATATTTCTTTTAAAATATTTTTTGAAATGTTTCAAGAATTATCCATTTAGTAGATTTAATTATTATTTGAATATTAATAATTTTGGAATGTAAACTAATTCACACATGCATCTTAAACTTTAATCACTCTATATATCATTTTGCTTCGAGAAGGCTTCTACGAAAAATCTTTGGCGATTTGGTGCATCACTTAACACTGCGCTTAGAAACTTGTGATTCCCTCACACATAAGGTAATTTACTAAATCCTACAATAAATTTGAATATATGTCTGACCCTCCCTGTTAATCGGATCATTTCATATAAGTCCGCATAATTTCCTACTCTAGTTGCTTCTCTTTTTCCAGAGAAGTTTCCCCAAGTCATGAAGCTTCCTCACTCTTTGGTTGTCAACTGATCTCAAGCGCTGCCAGAAGACCGCTTCGTTCTCACAGTCTTGGATAAATATGCAACCTCTTGATTATCCTAAGCACCTATTTCCTCGGCTAATCATCTACTATAGCTTTCTCTCTGAACTCACAGAGCATGCTATAATCACAAACGCATCCCTCTTGAACTTGGTATAACTGCCCACACTGTTGATCTCTTTCATTAGTAAAATACCTGCATCTTTTTCTTTGATTTGCTACCTACATTGCTTATCCTCTGTAAGATAGATTTCATACTTGTTCCCCTTCTGTAACTTAAGTTTAAGCTCCTCAAAATCGCATGAGTTGACTATGATTATAAGTGGCTCACATTTGTACCTCCTCATCACCTCACTTAAGAGTGATTAGTACATATCAGTTTTGTCCTTAGAGAGTATGAATTCACATTGATATTAATCTTTAAGTTATTGTTGGAAAAGCACGTCAGATTGAAAACTTTATATTTTAGGTTTCTTAATCATCTCTTCTACAACTACTGCGTGATGTTTTGTGAATGTTGCTGAGAACAAAAACACTTTTTTATTCGAGAATTGCCAAAGCCCTGTCATCACATTACCAAGAGAAAAGAATGAGCTGGTATCAATTACAGTATCGAATTCGTTGAGTATCACAATCTCATCTTTGTAAGAATGCCTGTAGTATGTCACTATGTCAACAACTTTTATATCTTCGTTGATGGAGCCAAGTATTTCATCTGTCTAATTTTGCAACTACTCATTGGGTTCAATAATTGTGATTTTTTAACCCTTCAACGCATAGTAGTAAGCAACTAATGCCTATATCCAGGTTTTGCCTGAACCAGTAGGCATGTCCACTATAGTACAATCTTAGTTAGCACTACTGACAATCAAGCTTGCAATTATTGC
>ARYC01008339.1:0-15869 GCA_000711775.1 Oxytricha trifallax
GAAGAAGCTCAATTGCATTATCATCATGAGAAACAAGAAACTCAAAAATGGTACCTTTCCATTCTAGAAAATCCTGTCCTTCTACGAACTTGCATGATAAAGAATAAAGTCCTATTATTTCAAGAGGAGAGTCACCTTCTTTATATTGATATGAAATCTGTCCCACATCATTTGGTAGTAATTAAAATATTGCTTGGTCACCAATCGATTATTGCTTTCCTTCCATTTTAATTTATAATTAAAATACTAAAGATATCTATTTATATTCTAAATGATTTATTAGAATATAATAAATTTGATTAAGCTACTTCTATAAAATTATACCTAGAAATAAATGAAGTTCTAAAAAACAGATAACTAGAATGCAGGTATAAACTCACACCCTAACGAAGAGTCTAAGAATGGATCTTAATCAGAAATTTCTTGATCATAGCAGTCGATAATAAGCGATGATTTTCTTATTTCTAATGCCTTATCTGTAATTAAACCAAGCAAAGTTAAGGCTTAAGAGAAATCTATTGTTAAATGGACTACTGTCGTGCTTGGTAAATTATTCCCAAACGTTATTTAGTCAACAAAGTTCACATACAATTCTGGATAACTGTTAAACAGTGGTGAAGTCCCTGTACAAATCTAGAAGCTTACATGTGGAGCAATCATAAAACTTCCTTAAGAAAAAATTCAAGAATATTTAGCTAGCAATGTTGATGTTTGTTACATATAAAATGATGATGAGCTTTGCAAATTCCTTGAAGCTTACCTTCAAAGTTTTCGACTTGCCAGAATCAGGAATAAACCAGTTATGAATAATTAAGAAAGCGACACAAGCAAAAATATTACAGGAGGATGCAAAGTTAATTAGTAACGAGGAGCTCTTAGAGGGAGTCAAAATTTAATAGATGCTCTCAACGAGACAATTAAATAAAAAGGCAAATCCTAGAAGTTAAGTAGCAATCCTTTTTTGAAGAAAAGAGAAGCTAAGCTCGCATGTAAGAAATTAGAGGTTATAAATCTATACTATAACGAACAATTAAAGCCTCGTCAAGTGGCTAAGAAATTGAGGATGGATGTGGATGTTGTATACAAGACTATCGAAAAGTTCAAGTACGAGGTCAAGCATAAGATTCTTGATCCTGAACCACAAAAGAAAGTGGGTAGAAAAGGGCTTTGTGGGAACTAGCTCTTGCTTGATTCTATCCAGGCCTACCTAGAACAGAACGGAATTTACGAAGTTACAGGATAGAAGCTTCATAATTATTTATTAAACCTGGCTCAAACAAAGGCAGAGTGTAAGCTACTTAAGGTGCCTTGCGTTACCACTCTTCAAAAGATTCTGTGAGATAAGTTCCATCTAAGATATGGGAAAACTCAGGCTGCTAATACAAAGTATAGAGACCCGAACTTCAATGAGAAGAGACTCTGGATTAGCAGGTTGTTGGCTCAGTTCTTATATGAGGATGCAGTTATCATTTCAGTTGATGAGAGCAACTTCCGATCGGACTCGATGCCTTCAAAGTAATGGAGCTTCAACATTAAAGATATGCATCGAGATTCTGCAAAATTACAGAAGCGATAAAACAGGTTGCAAAATGATAGCATGATCCTCGCTAGCGATGACAAACTTTTGTATGGAAAAATGCTCCTCAAAATGGATCAAAGTTCTGATTCTTCAACTTCAAAATTCTCAGAGAGCTTCCACCTGGAAAAAATTGAAAATGTTGGGGAATAATTAGAGAAGGTTTCAAATTCATTTGACTTATGGTTTTCTAAATATTGTAATTAAAAGGTTGGAAATATTAAAAGTGGAAAATTCGGTGTGGCTAAGTCAATTTCGTAAGCAATTAGCAATTTTGCAATGAAATGCTTTATAGGACCTAAGGTAGGATAGGGGTTTAAGAAATATCCTAGACGCCAAAGAATCTTGTCAGCACTCCAATCTAAATTCATGGAGCGAAAGTTCTAAGGGGGTCATAGTAGTCATCGAAAACCAGTAATTATAGTTAGAAAACCATTGAAAATACTAAGGTAATTATTAATGCATAATACTTTTAGGGAAATCCATAACTGAAACCATAAAAAAAGCAAATTCAGACCCCTTCAATAAAAACTCGGCTTGCATTTACAAAGGACCTCTCCCCGATATTAGAGGTCCTTGAGACCTCCAACTAGAAATTCAGCTTGACTAAAACTTTTCATAGTTTCCGCATAAATAGTTCAGTGAAATCAGTGGTGTCTGAAGAAAATTCAGCTTCAAAAGTGACGAGTGGTTTAACTCCTATTCTCGATAAAATATCAAAACTAAAACTAGAATCTTCGAGGAAGAAGTCTGTTGACCTAGGTGCCGAAACCAAGTTGGAAAGTCGGTTTGCGGTCACTCCTAGGAAATTAAAACTCTCAAGTAGCTTCCAAAAAGACTCATCGAACCCTGGGTCAGAGCAGGGAAACTTGCAGAGTGAAAGGGGCTCTTACTAAAAGCTTTGGCCCCAGCTATTTATAGACCCTCACTTGAAAAGCATTAAGGAATACTAGAGTGAGATGAAGCAGAACCTGGGACACTATGGGATGAAAGTGAGAGAGTTGTCAATTAAGAAAAGCTCAGCTAAGAGATAGCAATTCTCAATGTCTTATATTGCTGCGATTTCCTAGGATAAAATTATCTCCAGTCAAGTGATAGAAGGAGCTTTTGACTCAGTTCTCTTTGAAAACTTTATCTACCATACCTTACGCAGTGTAAGAACTGACAAAGAACTACACTCGAAGAAAGTGGTCCTGCTGATGGACAACGCAGTCATTCATAAATATTCAGAGATGTTAGCCACAGCCAGAAAGTTTAAAGTGAATGTGCTCTTCAACGCCGAATACTCGCCTTGGCGCAATCCAATTGAGCAGTTATTCTCCTTTACAAAGAAGGAGATGAAGATGGACACTATTCAGAACAAGTAAGTTTTAATGGGCTTTACACTTTTAGGCAGCAATTGGTGAAGAGGGTTGCGGAAATCGTTCAGAATTTAAGAAAAGAAGACATCCAGGGAATGTGGGCATTCAGTATCAAGAAGTGGATTCATACTCTTCGATTCGGTTTTGTGTGATGATGTTTGTTTCATAGCTGAAGTAGTGTATAAAACCTGTTTCCCTTTACAATTTCCCATGTCATGTCAGTTTTAAATTCATCGCAGATTATTATAATTAATAACACTATTTATATTTTACTTAAAAATGTCCTAATTCACTCTTTACAACACTCGATTCTAAAATACTGCTTCTATTTCACATTTGCTCTCTTAAAATGGCCACTTCCTTAGCGATTCTACTTAGTTGCATTTGCCTTTATATTATCGCAATCATGCATGAATGCCATATTTTGGCAAAACTTCCAAATTTTAATGGAGTTACTCTACTTTCAAGCCCCTTTTCGGTAAATGAGAGAGGTTTTTATGAAAAAGTCCCTATTTTGCTCTAAACTACGTAAGTCTCTAAAATCGCTAATTTCGCAAATCTCCAAACTTCCCTAATTATACAGACCCCTAAATTTGAGATGTATCAATTTTTACAAATACATATCTAATTTTGACCAGCCCCCTAATTCTTTTGACCAATTCCTAATAAAAAAATGACACATGGCAACAAAAACACAGGGGTTTTGAAATTGAGGGGATTTGGGGTTTACGCATTTTACCATTGGTCTAATTATATTATTTATTTATTTTTTATTTTATTTTCACAATTTCCTGATTCAATTCTATTTTAGCAATAATTGAATTTTTACAATATCAATATTTATTAGTAAAATAGACTTCTAAATTTAAACATTCCATTGAATTCTACTTTATCAAATACAAACTTCTTTTCTTTTAAATTCCCATGTAAAATAATACTTAAGTATTATGAAATTTAAGGGGTCAAATTATTTAAAAGTAAAATAATTGTAATTTAAGTTACTTCTTAAAAAGACTAATTTCTTTATATTGAATTATAATATAAAACAATTTTCTAAATATTATATTATGAGAGTAAATATTATCTATTTCCATAATTTTATCAGTATTTTTTTTTTAATTTAATTAATTCTGTTTAAAATACTTAACATCAATTAATATTTTAATCTCTTAAATATAAACTTATTTTTTAAATACTATTTATAAATAGAACTCTTTTTTTTAAAAGCCTTAAAATAAGCTATTTTTTAATATCTGTATGTTTAGAATAAATTATTTTTTTTGGAAGCTATTAATCATATGATAGTTAAAATAATGTTTTCTAATAATAAATTTGAATTCAGAAAAAAATATTAAGTACTTTTAATTAATTTTGATTCACTCTTCACTAATATATACATATGAAATAATTAATGCCTTTTATTGTAAATCAATCAATAAAACTTAATTTAAATTTCCAAAATTTATTATGAAAATTAATTTCGATTAATAACTTATGAGAATTTAATTGGCTTAATTTAGCATATAAGGAACTTGAAATTATATAATAAATAAATTAAAAATAATAAGTATTAATACAAGTTAACAATATTCATAATAATAATTACAGGTTAATATAGAATTGCTCAATATAATCTGAATGATAAAATATTTTAAGAAGTATAAAACAATTGATAATCTAATTTAAAATAAAAAGCATTAAAAATTAAATTTAAATTGTTTATTAAAATCTTAGTTTTTAATTTGTTTATTATTATTATTATATAGTCTCTTAGTTAGAGTATTTAAAAGTATCTATTAATATGCCAGGATAATACCGATTTTGTGAATTTTTTATTAATATACTTAATTATAAATAAATAAGGGTAAACTCAAACAAAAATGATTCTAACTAATGATACACAAAAAATTTAATTATAATTTAAATAAAAATAATTATAAAGTTTTAATTACATTTTATCTATTTAAATTTACACATATTTGTAGAAATAATTAATAACAGTAAGATAAAATTGTACTAATTTTTCGATACTTATCAATTATTTATATTTATAATTAATAATAATAATAATAATTTGATCACATTGAGGTCTCTGGGGACCCCCGATCAATAAGCTTTAAAGCATATAAGGGACAAGCCCTTTTAATATTATTTAAATCATCTGATCTGTTCAATCTCTCTGGTTGTCTCATCATTGATTCTATTTCAATTAATTCTTTAACAATTCAATCAAAATATAGAATTCTTGTGAGCCCACAACTGTTTTAAGTATACTCTTTCTCTGTAGAAATTGAGTACATGTTTATCAATCTCTCTCTCTTCTTCTTCACTGTCGATGGAACCTACTCCATCGTAAACTCCGAACTCAACATTTTGCTGGAGTTCTTGCATAGTTTCATCAAAGGCTCTCAACGTTCTGTAGTTGGTTTTCATGCATTCAACGGAGTTACAGATAGGGCACCATTTCCCATTGATTTTCAAATCATATAAACCCACTTCCTGAAACATCTTTTAATTAATTTATTATTATATAATACATAAAAGTCCCAAATCTTTTATATGTTATTTAATAGGTCTTAATAATTTTATTGGGTAATATCCAGATTTAGCTCATAAATCTATGGGGTTTAGGGATTTAGAGGTTTCTGGGTTTTCAAAATTAAGGTTCTCTGGCTTTAGGCCAAAGTTTTTATAGTTTATTAGTAAGTTTAAATAACTTTTGTTAAGTGTGGTGCATACTCCCTTAAATAAATATTGTTAGTCATTAAGGTATTTGACTTTAGTATTAAATAGCTAAAAATATTTGAGTGATTCCCAAAATATCTTTGAGTCAACTTTTTAACAATTTTATGGGTGATTCTCTAATAATTTATTGCTTCAGCCTTCTCTAATAATTTATTGGTTCAGCCTTCTCTATTTAATACCTGAGAAGGAGTCATGACGTATTGGGGATTTAGGGAGTGATTCCTTTTAAAACATATCTTAGTGTATTCTTCTATTGACTAGGAGAAATGGTCACACCGAGATTTCTCGTGTTTAGGTTTGAGGTTAAGGAATAAGTTATGAGGGGATTGTTGTTTTTATGAGGTTTTTGACAGTTTTCTTATTCTTTCTGAGTATTTCTTTCTTTCGTAGTACTTAGTAAGAGATGTTAGTAACAATTGACCAGATTTCTTCAGTCAGGCGTCATGCCTACTAGAAGTTGAAAATGTCATCTGATGAACAGAGAGTGGACTTTAGGGGTTTGGTGTGGAGCTGGGTATGTGAGCTAATTGGTCGTAAGCTCACTGTTTTGAAAGTTAATAGTTGCTAGACTCTAAGTAATCAATTCGAAAATTAAGAGAACTTATGTAGAGTGTATGCTCCTGTTGTGCTAGGGTTATTGTATAGTACCTAGCTAGGTTGTGAACGGGTGATAAAAGAATGTACTGACTTAAGGGTGTCAAATCTGACATACTCTATGATTTTAGGGCCACTCGTGAGTATGTAAGTACTTCTTTGTTCAAATACACCTCTGGACCTTACGATCCAGCTGGGGAAGTTCGCTTTTCGGACTAATGAGAAAAATTTTTTGCCTCTATCTTTAGAGCGGTTCGACTATCCCTCCTCGTTCCAACTCTTTTTACTTAACTTTTTAAGTTAATAGTTATTTATATTTTTACATTTTTATAATATATGTAAATGTATATACAGAATGGGGTCAAAATAAAAAAAGTAATTGAATTATTAGAAAATAAATAATTAATAATAAAGAGACTAGATTATCTTTCAACAATTAAATATTTAAATTATTCATCTGTAAAAAAGTCAAGATAAATATATATTAAAAACATAATAATTAAATAGAGTTTATATTATAAATTAAGTAATCTATAAATTAAAAAATTAATTCTATTTATGATTAAATTTTATATATCTAAGATATTTAGGAATTTTTTATTAATAGGTATTAGTCAGAATAAGATATTTAAGGCGTAATGTTCTAGCTAGCATATAAAACTACGGATTAACTCATTATAAGTTAAAGTTTATAATGATTTTATTTTATGTAAATGATAATGGGATTATACATTGTCAAACAATTAAAAAATTCAAATTAGCTAAGTACATTAATAAATACTTCGTTATTAACGATAAAAAATAAGGAAAATAAAATTGATTTAATGCGATAAACGATATTTATAAATAAATTAGAAATTTAAAGTATTATCTTGTGAGTCAAAGCATCATATATTATAACATTAGAAATAAAGAATGCATAATAATTTCCTTAAAAAAAGAATAGAGCTAATTGAAAATTTAAGTTTTATTTGTATAAATAAAAGGATTTAAATTAATACAATATTTATATCTAGTCGTTGTTGAAATTAATTAAATATAAAACTTAAGCAATAGATAATGATGGAAATTGGATAAAAAAGAAATTAATATCACTAAAATATTTGTTAAATTATTATAATTATGTAAGACAATAATTATTAACGGATTTAATCATCAACTTCTAATATTTATGCTTAAGATGCTTGTTTATAGGGTGATTAAAAGGAATATGATAATTAAAGTTTTAAAATTAAATTATTATCAATTATATATGTTGATATTAATTAAAATAAAGCATGAAATTAATTTGTAAATAATATTATTTACCATATAAGTCTTATAAATTATCATAATTGTAATTTAATATTCATTACATTATGAAGTAATAGCATTCTAAAAATCAAATCAGTTTAATGGGGAATATTATTGAAAAATTTGTTTATAATTACGATAATAAATTATAACCGAATTATTAAGTTTAATTTTGTAATACCATTTTGATAAAAAAAATTAAACATATTATTTAATTGTATGGGCGTAAAAAATATTATCTAAGCAAATTAATATTTGCGAAAGACAGCAATTTAATTAAAAGTAAATAATTATAATATACAGAAATTTACTTATCCTTATATCTAATTAGTCACATCTCAAATATATAATTTATATAGACATTTTTAAGTTTAAAATTTCGGGTGGTACCTGTCTCACACCCCCCACTTTTATTATAGTAAAAATAAAAACTGAAATTATCTTACTAACCAAATTTGGGTCAAATATCACGAATTTAATAATTAAAGAACTTTTTGGTAACTCTTTAAGGTATTATAACCTTGAAAAATTTATCAATTTATCATAAAATAAAAAATATAAATAGTTAATTTATGATAATATTTTGGCAATATTTTCATCCAACAACTTTCACTTCTTAACTTATAATTTCATGTGTACTTAAACTTGGATACAACTTATTCTATTATTTGAAGTGACAAAACTATATTATTCATAAAATAAATTATTATTCACTTTATTAAATCTTAATTCAATTTTAAATAGCCAAGTTTCAGTACAAATGAAATTATAAGTTAAGAAGTGAAAGTTGTTGGAGGAAAAATCACCAAAATATTATCATAAATTAACTATTTATATTTTTTATTTTATGATAAATTAATAAATTTTTCAAGGTTATAATGCCTTAAAGAGTAACCAAAAGGTTTTTTAATTATTAAATTCGTGATATTTAACCCAAATTTGGTTGGTGAGATAATTTCAGTTTTTATTTTTACTATAATAAAAGTGGGGGGTGTGAGACAGGTACCACCCAAAATTTCTTATTTAAAATATGCATAAAAAATATTCTTAAAAAAAACTGTTATAAATATTAAAGAAACATATTATTCTTTTCCTCTATTTATTTATATAAAGACTTATTAATATCATTTAAAAATTAAGCATGTTAAATTTATAGAAAATCTCTTGATTATCAGCAATATTAATATTTTTAAAAAGTTGTTACAAAGTAGATACTATTTGATATAAGATGTAGTAATTTTATAGATTTACCATTAAAGTAAAACAAGATAAATTAATTAAATAATAAAATTTTGGAAACTATAATTGATAATAAATGCTCGTAGATTCCTAAAGAATATATTTATATATTTAATGAAGGGGTATAAAAAGCTATGATCTATTATAATTTCAACTTAGTAATAATAAAATTGAGGAGATTACTCCATTGAAAAATTAAGATAGTATTTTTTAATTATTTGTCTTAATCTACAAATATAATTATTGAAGTTTTTTACATTCTGATATATTTTATCAGATAATCTTTTTTTTACATAGTATTGGAAAAAATGATTGAGATAAGTCGAATTTTTAATGAGAAATATAAATTAATAAAAAATCTATATAAATTAAAATATTATTAGATAAAAACCTCCTTTCAAAATAAATTTGTAAATATTAATATAAAATTTTTCATTAAATTTCATTTATTGAAATATTTTTTATATACCCTTTAATTTATTAAGTAAATTATTAAGAAATCTTATATTAAAAACAACCCACAAGAAATTCATTGATTATAAAATTTTTAAACAAGATTTACTTTACAATTTTGTAATCTAATTTAATGTATTGGGGTCTGCTAAAAAACAATCTACTAAACTAACAATATGTAACTAATATTTATGAGAAAATTTGATTAAGAGGTAGATAGTATCTTAATGGAATAATAAAAATTACAGATAATTTAATAATAGTTAAATACGATGTAATAATCAATCTTTAAAAAATATATATTCAAATAATGTATAAAAAGTATAAAATTTATTAATTATTAATACTTTTACTTAGAATCTTATTTGATTTTTTAGTAGAGGAAATTCAACAACAAAAAATTGATGTTGATGTTGGTTTTAAAAATACTGGAAATAAATTATATCAATTAAGTAATTAAGAAGGGAAGATTTTATTATGTCCTAGTTATATAGCATCCTTTATAAATTATTATAAGAAATGCATGAATGTTAAAATAGTAACATATAGAATTATATCTAGTACGGCTAGTTGCAAAATTTTCATTATTTTAATAATAAAGAAAAATATATTTATTTTTATAAAAAAATTAAAGAATATTTGTATTTAAAAATAATTAATTTATCATTAAATAAACTAAAGCATTTATAAATTCTAATTATAATCATAAATTAATAATATTAATTTTTTATTTTAATTAATCTAAATATTATGGTTGATTCTTAAATACTCAATATAGTTTGAAAATATATCTATAATAAAAGGGTTAATTGTGGATGATGCAAATTTGTTGATATATTCATAAATTATTGAACTCTCAAATAACAAATTACAAAATAATAAAACTAGGTCGTCATACAATTACTAAATAGTCACAATGTAATAAAGATGATTAAAAAATGTATCTCTAAACTTATTATAGGGGGAAAACTGAACTAGATAATAAATAATGTTATATAAATTAAGAAGTAAGAAAGTTCTAAAGTATTTATAGAATTATATTATTTATTGTTTGCTTAAATTTTTGAATTATTCATAAAATAATCTATAAAATGCTAAAATCTTAAATAAAAACTATAAGTTATATCAAAGAATCAAATCAATATAACAATAAATTCATTAATTTTATAAATAATTATTTTTAAATATAATATTTTTATCCTAATTCTTCAAGTTTATATATTAAAAAAAGGGAATTTTTACATGTAACAATTAGAGGAACCAAACAATGTAAATTAAGAGTTTGATATTTTAGAAAAAAATAAAAATCAATTATTTATTAAAATATCAACACTTAAAAATATTAGTTTTAAAGGACAGTATTTAAGAATTTTATTTTAAATATAGTATTTTTGATAGATAAATATTTTGGATGTAAAGAATTAATATAAATTAAAATGAAATAAATTTATTTTAAATGTTAAAAATAATAAAATTTAAAAAGTAAATTATTTTTAATTATTTTAATGTCATTTAAATTAAGATAACATAAAACCCCGTTAGTCATTTAAGAACGAAGATTAGGAGTTAAGAACAAATAAATATAAAGAAAGATTTTAATGGCGTAAATTATAAATGTTTGGGCTAATTATTAAAACTATTGGCTCGATTAATTGTCCTTATAAAATAAACCAATCAGGGTGTGTAAAATTAATATTAACCTAATTATATATAATTTCAGCCAATTATAATTTAATTTTTAATTAATTGTTCTTAACCCCCTATCTTTTGTCTTAATTGAAACATGGGGTTTTATGTGGAGAATCTTTTTAAAATCGATTAACTTGGCATATTTCATAATATGAGATAATTCAATCATATTCTCTAGAAATTATGTTTAAAAGTTATTAAATAAATTTATATTAAAATTATTTTTATTGATCTAGTATATTTTTATTAATTAATTATAACTAGTGATTTTCTCATACTAACATACTGATTTCGAAAAAAGATAAGATGAATTATGAGTAAATTAAGGAATGTATAAACATCAAGAAACGTATTGAATATTATAATAATAGTAATATTCTGTAGAATTAAGAATAATTAACAATAACTTAAAGAAGAACTTTCCAAAAAAGTACTATTGAAAAGGGTAATATTGGTTTTTAAAAATTAATATTCTAATTATATAAATAAAAGTGATAAAACCTTAACTAGATTGAAATTTCCACAATTCTAATTTATTACATAATTAATATTTGCATAAGTTTTCATTTTAAAAGTTATTTAAATTTAATTAAAAAACAAACTTTATTGATTATCAAAGGGAGGGGAGCTAATTTCCGGGCAAGAATAATGATAAAAATTTAAATTTTCTGGAATTATCAAGGCAAGTAATTATTTCTTAAAATGCTTTTCGTTAGTTATTTTTCTAATAATAAATAAAAGCTTTTATAATTTTAAATTTAATGAAAATCAAGATATGCAGCCAATTTATGCTCATCTTTTTTATAATTATCTTTTCATTTATTAAATTTCCTTATCAATACATCTTGTGATTTGTTAGATGATTATATTTTATTGATTCCTATTTATATTTAAATAAAGCCATTAAGAGTTATAACACTCAAAAAATAATATAATTGGCCTTATATTTATAAAAATATTAAAGGTTGTTTAAAATATCCTTTAAAAACTACAAAATAAAGAATAAATTATAATAAAATTTATGAAGAATTTATTTAGTTATTTATAATATATTTTATTGGCAATAAACTTCCTTATTGTCTGGATACCTCCCCAATTAACTATTACTTAATATTTTTAGATGTAAATTAATTGCAAAATGATTATAAAATATAAAGCATTTCAGTCACTGATGTAAAGCTTAATCATAAATCAAATATGAAAAACAAAAATTGAAAACATTTTGTGATAATGTCAATTGTAAATTATTATAGTATTAATTACGGAAATTGATTGAATATATTATAGATAATTTATAATAATAAAGGATGTTTTAGCATGTGAAACATATTTAATTTTAATTTAAAGATTATTTATTATACTTTTAGAATTATAACTCTTTAGTTTAATATATAATATTGATTGCAAAGTACTACATTAATTCTTTTAAACATAATTAAAAGAATTTATAAATTTATATTATTTTACTTTGAACTTTTTCATAGCATTAGAAAGAGAGGTAAAATTAAACTAGAGATAAATACTAGAGATTAATCTAATAATCTAGTACTTATTATGTAATCATTATTACAATTATTGCTACTGCTATTTGATATGTTTGTTTAAAACTTTGATTAGTTGATTAGATCTATTATATATAATGTCTACTGACCTCAAAGGACTACCAGACTTTTAGGTCCATAATTGCCATTCGGGTTTTATCTATGAGCATCTTCCCTGCCTTCAGTAGTGCGGTGGTAGCTATAAATTTTAGTTTATATTTTTTAAGAACGGAGTTCAAGTGACCTGGGAATATAAAGCAGCAGGTAAAGTTTAGGTACTAGCTTTGATCAAGTGCTTAAGATCAAAATAGGTTGGAGTGAGAATTTAGAATTTTTAAGTAGAGATGATAAAGAGCTTCGTAATCAATGCACATAATTTCACCAGCTTCTCTTGTTTTTACAGTAACCACCTAAGAATTGAAAACTAGGCCCTTCGGAGCTAGCAGCAAGCTTGATTCTGGAGGCAATGTCCCTCAACTTCATCTCTATTAGCGCCCATTAAAGTACTTGCTTCAAAGTCCATATTTAGTAGTTGCAATAATAGTAATAAATAAATATAAAATAAATTATTAAAATTATATTCATTATTTTCTCAATTCCTTCGACTTTAAATATACATTACTTTAATTTTATAAAACTATATATTTTTTTTTTAAACTGTAAACTATAACGCTTAAAGGTAAACACATATTCAATTAATTCTATTAAGAATAAATAAAATTTTTTTAATCTTAATTAGTATATAATACCGCATTATAATATTTATGAAGATTAATGAGGAATCCTTGATCCTAAATTATTAAATAGCTAATTTATTCATAATATTTTGAGAAAAAATAAATTTAATATTTATATAAAATTTTTATACAATCTATATTAATTTAAGTATTGTGATATATTTTGCCAAGAAGTTATTAAAATAAGAATTTAAAAACTTTCATATAAATTTAAGTATACTTAAAACTAAAAAGGTAATCAAATTTTAAAAAAATGTACGTAACTATTTCCTTCAACTTTTATCTAAAAAAATGTATCAATTTTTAATAAATGAAAGATAATTCTATCTATATTTTTTTATTTCAATTTTGAAAATTAATTCTTTATAAGTAAATTTTTTTTGGGAAAATTGCTAATGTATAAATGAGTCGTAATTAAATATAATAAAATAAAATCACAATAGGATAATTCATTATTAAATAAGAGTTATTTATAATAAATCTTTACTAATAATGATAATAACAATTCAAATTTAAGCTTAAATTTTTTGATATTCATTACATTTAATTATAAAAGGTTCACTGAATGGTTCATTTAAAGTTAAATAAGTAATAACAATTTTTAATACACTTTTTTTGCTAAATTAATTTCCCTTAGTCAAAATAAGTAAATCATTAATTATAATAGGTACAACTAATATGGACAAAAATTTTGGGAGTAGAAGATTCCTGCATTTTTTTTAAGTAAAATTTTTTGAAATTTACAGAAATTTTATATTCTAAATTTTTGTGACTTAATAATTACTTTTAATATATTGATAAATCATTTAAATA
The DNA here is from genome assembly GCA_000711775.1 of Oxytricha trifallax. Classification (NCBI taxonomy): domain Eukaryota; phylum Ciliophora; class Spirotrichea; order Sporadotrichida; family Oxytrichidae; genus Oxytricha; species Oxytricha trifallax. Next base: position 14,042 of record ARYC01008339.1, read on the forward strand.
TAAATAAAATAGTAATCGAGTAAATAATATTTGTTCTAACCGAGATACCCCCACCTCACCCTAAACCGAGATACCCCTCCTCATACCCTCCTCCCCACCCCTACCTATTTTATTTAAAATTTAATATAATAATTTATAAAATCTTTTATAAATGAGAATTTTAAAAATTAATCATTGTTATTAAATTAAATATAATTAAAATTATTAAACTTTAATTATAAATAAAAATAATTATTCAATTAATAATTTTTAAAATTCTCATTTATAAAAGATTTTATAAATTATTATATTATTAAATTTTAAAATAGGAAGGGGTGGGGAGGGGTATCTCTGTTAGAACAAATATTTACAGAATGAAAGATCATTATAATAAAAACAGAATTAAAGATCATTAATAAATATTTAATATGGTGTAAGTGGTAGTACAGCAATTACAGATGGTAGGAAGGGTAATATTAATATAAAAATAATTAATACTGCTACAGAATTTATTCAATTGCTTAAGGTTTTTAAGAAAAGTAGAGCCTAAAGTTTAGGAAAAATAGCGAATAATTGAAATCATTTCAAGTTCTTTAAAATATATCAAGGGGCATGCCTTTGAGCACTTATTAAAACTAATATTATGAAGTAACGAGATAGTGCATGGATTCTACTAAAAAATTCATGGTAATAAAAGAGACTGACTAGTTAATTTATAATTTTAGAAAAATTATAGCAATAAGATAAGAACGGAATTTGAAAGTTATAATATAGACTAATTTTATGAAATATTTTTAATTCAGTAAACTTCCCTAAAAATTATTTTATCATAAAATAGTTTAAAAGTTTTCATCCCGATAATTTATATTGTGGAAAATGCCAGAAAATATTTAACACTAGTAAAAGACAACCTATTGAGTTGTAATGTAAAACTAAAATCTGTAAATTCAGAAATGCTTGCTAGAAATGTGTGAAGAAGCACATATTGCCAACTAAATTATAAAATGGAACCTTCATATGTTGTTACAGCGAATAGCATACCATTCAAAAATATATATCATTAATTATTACTCTTATTTTAAAAATTAAGAATAAATTGCATCTGATTTTCTATTCGAGAATGACGAATAAATCTTTGCCTAAGTTGAGGGTAGAGACCATCTTACCATTAAGTTTAAATTTTTATGTTTTGTAAGTGCATGGAACATACCAATAATTATATTGAACACTACTGCCACCCTTGCAAAAAACTAATTTGCTATAAGTGCTATCTTACTCATTAGTAACACATTAAAGACTAAGGTGGAAATTCTGAGTTTACTCCTGATAAACTTCATTCATACTTGCTCTTTGTGAGACCTGAGTTGGAAAAGATTTCTTCAGAAATACATCTTAATAAACAATTTTAATAATTATTGGGAAAATTTCTAGAAAATTTGGTGCAAATTATTAATAAATTTACATAAAAAAATAAAGTATTAGCAATAAGTTATTATTTAAAACGATAATTCAAATAAAATTTATATTATATCTTTCTCTTAAGGTATATAACAAGGCTCTTGGAAGAGAGAAGGAATTTTTTGGTGATGAAATCATAGATAGGGTTGATAAATCTTACAACTTGTTCAATAATAAAGTATCCTTATTATTAATTTGAATTTTATTTATAATAATGAAAATGAACTTAAAATAAAATAATAATATTTTTATTTATTAAGGATTAATATTAATTTTTTAATTTGATTAAAAAACATCGTTTTAGAGCAAGATAAAGAAAAACTCCATCTCCATTAGCACAATTCAAAAAAGTGTTCTTTGACTACTCAAGATCCTTAAAGCCAATTAACTA
>ARYC01008340.1:0-23781 GCA_000711775.1 Oxytricha trifallax
TCTGCTCAAGTAGATTGAAAGGACTATTCTGAGTTAGTCAAAGTTTTATTGTGAAAATCAATCAATCAGTAAACGTATAAAGAAACTATATATCTAATTCAAATTACACTTAATAAATTTAGCCAGTATAATTTTTTTTAATTTCTAACGCTTTTTTCATTCTTATCTTTTCTGTTAATACCACTAGAAAATAGTTTGTTTAGTAATTAAAACAATGCATATTTTTAAATTGGCTTCACTTTCTATAAACAATAAAACATTTTATTATTATAATAATGTTAAGCATATTCAAATAAAGTCTAATATATTTTATCATTGATAGAAAATTAAATATAAAAAAATTATCTTGACAGAACCACATATAATTAATTTTTTTAATATAAGTAAATATATTGTTAATAAAATTAAATTGGAATCAATTTAATTTTGGATAATATTTACTATTGCTTAAATAATTTAATAGATCAGATTCATATATGTTAATAATTATAATAAATCAGAATATATTGCAATTGTCATTGCAACATGATTTCTATTGTTATATTTACTATATATTCTTCTTCCTCCTGCTGCTGTTATCACTGCCTGGGACAGATCCATGTCTGCTTGTTGATAAGTGTTGCTAATTTAAGTGGTCCAATCCAGTTTACAAAAGTTGTTCCTTCTCTTGTTGCTCTAATTGACTAAAAGTAAGCGATGGCTCTGTGATAGATTGACTAATGTTGCTGCCATTCATATTTCCGTTGTTCGGTTGTCCCAAGTTTCTGTTTTACTTCATTCTTTTGTTTTATTTATTGAAACTTCCTTGCTTCAGTTGAATTGGATTTAGTTTCTTGAGGTAATCTAGCACGTACTGCTCATCCTGGATCTTCACTCTTAATTCATCCTGTGACTGCTTTATCTCAAACTCTCTATAAAACGCACAATTATATGGGGGGGGGTAGTGAGTAATTACAAATTTCCAATTTATTCCTTCAGAAACTTTATAGTGTCAAGTTTTTCCTCGACCTCTTCTTTCTTATCATTAATCTTTTCCAAATTTCTTTTATTAATTCTCTCCAGTCTTTCCCTTTTACTCTCTATTTTCAAGTGGAGTTTGTCCACTTTTTTGGCGTGCTACTTGCTGTCATTGGTTTGGGCAGTGTGGAGCTATTCCAATTCATAACGATTGTCAGTGTGTTAGTCCTGCTGGTTGAAGATATCCTTCTGCATGCGCTCTTGATATTCTTCTTTCTGTTGGATTCCCTTGAATATTTCATTATATATTTATTTAAACTAGGTATATTTACTTGCTGGATATGAAACCAGTTAGATATTATCAAATAAAATGACTATAATGATTTAAGTATAAAAATAACTATGTCAAATTTTATTGTTAGTTTTTTAAGTTATTTTGAGAAAAATTTACTTAAAAAAATATGAAACAGTTAATTTTTAAATATAAAAATGATGGAGTAAAAGATTTATTTGATTTTTAATAAATGCACATCATTAATTATACCTAATTTTTAACCTACTGAAGTTGTCCATTAAGACTTGTAAATAATTATAAGAGATAGGCCATATTGGATGTATATTTTTGTTTCGCATTATTAGCAGATTCTACCTTTCTAAGATTAATTCATGGGATATGGAAACTTGTTATAAACACATTCTTTAAAATAATATCATAAATCATGAATAATCTTATACTCCCCTAATACATTTATAATAAATTGTATAATTCTTTGCAACCTATTTTGCGCAGAAATCACACTGCATGATATTACTCTTTTTCTTCATAACAGTCTTGCATCCAAAACAATTTTTGCCCTTAGCAAGATTAAACGTCTGACTTTAAGACACATTTGTATCAATCTATGAACTTTATATCGGAATTATTTTATCATTTTGGTTGAATTCCACATCTTCATTGCCATTAAAAAGTTCCTCATAGTCGACCCTTTTAAACTCTTCAATTGTTATTTAAATTCTTTTTCTTGATGTTCTTTGTATAAAACCTCCTCCATCACTTTGTATCTTTCAGTCTCATCGTCTTTTACTCCAGCTAAAATACCAAAATTATTGACAAAAGTTTATAGTAAATGATTCTTGCATATGGTTTTTCCAAGTGACATTTGCACAATTGTCGAATTACGATTATTTTATTTGATACTTTGTTTTTACTATTTTTGCCCACCAAATATTTACGATCCAATATAAGGAGAGAATAAATCTGTTGCTTTAAAAGGGGTTCTTGGTGATTGGAGCACCAAAGACATATGTTGGTTAGAGCTTTTAGTTTTAGGCAGGGTGGTTTGTTTGGGGCTGAAAAAACTGTTACTCATTGATTATTTTTGCTCATTGGCTGCTTTGATTTTCTTATAATATTCTAAATACTTGATCAAATAAATATAAGAGAGTGATTAGCTTTTTAATGAATGAAATTAAGAAATTAAAATATATTAATCATTCACTCTGTGGTTTACCTGATAGTTTTAATATCATAGATATTTGGTGAAGTTGTTATAATTTGTCTAATTTGTGTTTTTTAACCCATTATGCCAATAATCCCTCTATTTCGATTTTCTCATTTGTGTTTTAAACTTTTCCTACTCTTCTAATACAGAAGTGGGCATTTAATAAGTCATTCTCTCTGTTTATGAATCTATTTCCTATTTATTTTTTTAATAGGAGATGCAAATACTTTTCTTATTATCTACGAGTAATATTGCTTGCTATTGAAATATACTTGTGTTCTTCTCTATTATAATTCATCACAATTAGGGAATTTAAATTATTAATCAATTTCACTTAGTTCTTACCCTCCAATACTACTTGGCTTACCTATCATTAAACTACTCTGAGCATTGAGTTTAATGCTGCTTTATATTCTATTAGGGAATTAGTTCTGAGTTTTTCCCATGTTTTAATGGTACTCAAAGTTTTCTTCCTCTCTTAGTAATTTGGAAGTCTATTTATTTGTTCACTCTTTCATTTATCTAAGAGCAGATGCTACCAATTTCAAAGATTCTTTTATCTTTATGTCAACTACTGGTCTTTCTATGCTTATTACCACACTACTATTTATTGAAAACTTTCTGCTTTGATATTAAAGTGCGTGATTGCTAAAATTCATTTACTATTAGTTCATGAGATTAACTTTACTATTCTACAAGAATTCATTAATTTGGCTCACTCTAAACTACTGACTAATATTTCTTAAGTTCTCATACAAGCGCATAGCAAAGTAAATTGCTATCATTAATCGCATTTCTTTATAGCTTCCCCTGTTCTTGAACACAAAGTTCTTCCCAAGGAAAATTTACTATCATTAATTAATGATGAGTTATTTTCAATTTGATATAAGTAGTTCTTCAGTCTTTTTCTCGGGTTTGAAGTCTATGGTTTACTATCTTTCCAATGATATTTTACTCTAAAATTCAAATTTACATTGCTCTTTGGAGAAAACTAAAAGAAAAAATATTTATATATATATATATATATATTTCAACAAACTGACCAGTAGATCTCTTGTTATCGCCTCTTTGAGATGTGACTGTTGAATCAAAGACACCCTTAGATTTCTCATTAATTTCTCAAGTATCATCTCAAATAGAGGGTCGATATTAATGTCTTCTTTTAATCAGATTTAAAAGCTTGAGATATTCAGAAAGCCTAATAAATACTTACAAGAAATAAAATAAAATTTATTATATAAAATAAATTTTATAATTATTTTACTTTATTACATTGGTAAAATTTTAATCCCTTAAAAGGAAAAAACAGAATGCTATATTAAAACTAAATTTTTACTTGGATAAATTGATTAAAAATGTTCTTATGAGTTTTTTTACCTAACTTAGAATATTAAAAAAAAGAATTTTAATTGAAATATTGTTTTTAATATAGTATAAATATTAATTTAATTAAATTTTTTAAATAAGACACAGCATACTATAGATTTAATTAGGGTTTGATTCTTCTCTTGATGTTTTTAAGGCATACTTCCAAGCCATTTCTTTTGCTTTACAAACTATGAACTTCTTCTTGGCACTTTCTCTTGACCTGGATTATATATAAAAATAATTTTGCTTTCGCTTAACTTCAGCACTTATTTTATTTTGCTATATGCAGTTATTATTTTCTGATTAGGTTAATGCAAAGTTGGTGATTAGTCTGTCACTAAATTTTCATTGGTGTTTCTGTAAGTGCTTAAATCCATATACGAGTCACTCTCTCTTCTTTGGAGTCTATTGAACTTTGATGAGATCCGTTTAAGTGCTGTACATTTAACATGTTGTCATTAACTCTTATTAATTTGATAAAATATTTTAAACAATAAAAATGTAGTTAATTAGAAGATTATATGTGATTCGTAGATTTTAGGTTTTCCAAATTATAAAATAAACCTCAATTCATAATTTCATATATTTACAAAATCGAGTTATCTATGGTGTTGTCTGAGGTATTTGTTGTTGTTATTTTCTTAAATGAAATTCTTTAATTACAAAAAATAAGATTAAACATAGTTGAATAAAAGCTTTGTGTTTATATTGTAGAGTAATTATGTAGTTGGTATTTGCTGTGGTTATTTATTATATTCATTTTTAATATAATGCTCTGAATTAAAGGTAAACTGTTTTTTCTATAGTAAAACTCTGCTAGGAGTGATTTTCTAGCTCTCTTTTTCGCTTGTTTTGCTATTAATTTAAACTCTCATTTTTGATTCATCCACATATGAGGAATCCTTATTCTATGAGTAAATTTCAAAGTTCTGCTTAAGTTCATTCTCATCAATAATTTGATTTATAAACTTTAAGTTTGACATCATTATTTGCTCATTTGGAGATTAACCTTAGATTATCATCATTGTGTTGGTGTTCATAAAAGATTCTGCTGAGTCTTCTTTAATTTTCTCCAAATCGATATTTTAAGTATGAATTTCGAATATAATGTATTTTTTTGTTCTTTCTTATTATACTTTTGGATTATCTTATTCCATTTAATTGTATTGTATTTAATATTAATTTGAGCTTGTTTTGTAATCATTATATGGCTATTCATCTGGTTGAATTTATAAGTTTGGCTCTGAATAATGTTGATCATAATTTACCGAGCACAACTAACTAAATATAGGTTTAATTTTATCATTTTAATCTTAAATCTTGATTTTACTGGGAGAATCTCCTTATTCACTCATTATTTGAGTACAAATTGAGATTTAATTTTTGAGTTTGAGCATCTCTTGTTAGTCTACATTTATAAAATATAGATTATTTTGCTTCTTCTGCTATATCTTCAATTTCATCATATTTATATTAGGTGATACTTTTAGTGAGAGTTGATTCTTAGTTTGATTATTAATATGAGTCTAGTTTTTCATATTGAAGTCTGGATCTTACTTCAGTTCTGAAGTGTTTATTTGTATGTTTAACTTATCTTATATAATTCTTTCACTGTTTTTTAAAGTTTGCCTGCTATTGATGATTTTAGTAAGCTCAAAAATCCCTCTGAATAAGTCCCCATGCGATAATTTGACAACTTATTTGCTGTATGAAGTTTTATTGTTTAATACAGTTGACTTTGGCTTCTTATTTATAACAAAAAGATCTTTTTCATCTTGTTTTCTTCTGTTTTTAATGGTTTCCATATTCAACTCCTGCATCCTATTTTGGGAAATACTGTTTCTTTAGATATTTAAAGCATCAAAGTCGAATTTCTAAGAGGCGATACTAATCGAGGCTTCTCTCAATCTTTATTATGAAAATCTTACTGAGTACATGTTGCTTTGAATGTTTTAATCATGTTTTTTGTTTTTAATTACTCTTTCTAGTATTTCTTCTTCTATAACTATCTTATTTGTATATAGCTTCGTTTAAGAATACTTTTAATTTAATATACTGTCATCCATAGACTGTAAACCTGGACTACACTCAAAACCCCAAAACCCCTTAGTGAGGTTTATAAGTGCTTTGATTTGTAGGGTATAGTTGGGGTCTTATTGGGGTTAGTAGAGAAATTAGGTCAAATTGCAAAATGAGAAATAGAAATTAGCGAAATTTAGGGTCTATTTATGATGAGTAATATTTAGATTTACTGCTTAAGCTTAGGTATGGTACAAGTATTAATATAGACTAAGTCAAACCAGTAATGAATTATGCTGCTATAGCAAAGCTCCTGCGCAAGAGTGCCTCAACAGTTAGGTATCATTGCTTGTTGGCTGTTTAGCATTATAATTCAGGCACTTGAAAGCATCCTGCAAGAAAATAAAAGTTCTCACAGCACCATATTGACTACCTCTGCGACTCGAAGACTTTAAAGTATTGGGCACACTTTCCACTAGACTAGCGAGCTGTGATGTTTCATCGCAAGTTTCCTGACATGCGTATCTCTCCTTAAACTATAGCCAACATTTATAGAAGAAATGGTATTACTTTCAAGACTGTCAACAGAGTGAAGAGAGTGATTGATTTTACAGTGCCATTTTATAGTAATAATTTAAACTATATATATGATTAAATGCAGAGAGCTATTACTAATAACATCAAGTTCATACACGCTGATGAAGCTGTGTTTACCTTCAACACCTTTATTAATAAGTCTTGGTATAAGAAGTATGATAATATAGAAGTCTACGATTAGAAAGTAAAGGTTGTAACCCATGCAATTTTAGCAGGTATTAGTGAAGACTCTGGCTTAGAAAGTTATGTTATTCATCCTCGCTCTATTAAGCGAGAGTAGTACATAGAGTTCCTACATAAGCTGAGAGATAAATACAACGATTAAGAGATCATCCTGTTTGTTGACAACCTCTCAGTTCATAAGACTAAGGAGTCTAAGAAAGCTTATGAAGAGTTAAACATTACTCCTGTATACAATGTTCCTTACAGCCCTTAATTTAATGGAATTGAATTCTACTGGAGTTAAATCAAGACCCACTACAAGAAACTGCTGCTATATCACCTAATGCATGACTTGCCTATAGATACAGTAGACTTGATTCAGAGTAGCTGCAAGAGAGTAAGCATAGATAAGACAACAGTTTGTGCGAGAGAAGGAAGAATGAATGTTTATAAATAAGTTTTAGACTTAAATGAATGAATAAGTTCACATATTAAACTAACCCATAAAGGGGTTTGGCTTTTCTTTCTTCTCCTCTTCTTATGGCTTGCTTGGGCCCATATTTCTTCTCTTTGTGCCAGCTCCTGCATCTATGTTCATTTCTTCTGGCTTTTAAACATCTTTATAAAGTCTCTTGCTCACTTCATAAATAGTCTATGACTTTCTCTCTCTGTGAACCTTCGCATGCTCTTTCATTAGGAATATACCAGTTCCAGGTTTCCCTACAAAGTTATGAATCAAAGCTTACGAGAGAGGAATGGATGCTTCTTAAGCTCAGCGAGCCAGGTCTCGCTTATTAGTATGCATTGCTTCTTTTAGTCTTCAGGAGAAATAGAGTAGCATTTTTTGTGAGCTTCTTCTATGATCTCTCTGAGATAACTCTCTCTTAAAGTGCCAAGAACTCCAAAGAAGAAGCTCCTTTCTGGAAGCTTGTTAGAGAGTTGTTTCTTGGTAGGAAGATAAACTACCAACTCTTCATCTTTCATCGCATCCTCGTAGAGATTAGTAACTGAAATCTCTGGGTAGTTTGGTATATCTATCAACTTTATTTCACTGTTTTTGAAGGCTTTCTTCTCATCGCAGAGTATAGCTTTTAAGAATGAAATTTTGGTACCTTCCATCGTTGGAAGGAATAAACCCACTATAATATATGATTAAGTATATGTCACATGCTTACCATGCTAAGTGATGTATCGATAGAGATCTTCCTTGCTTCTAAATCTTGAGATCATTTCTTAAGCTTCAACCCTCTTCATTGCAGTACTTATAGATTCCATCCTTGTTCCTTCTCTTGTTATTGAATTTCAAATTTTAATATATAGAGTTCTGGATCCTACTGTTAAAAATCTTAGTATTAAATATGGGCATCTTATAGGAGGTCAACCTGGTAAGGATACGTGGAGAAAGCTGGCAGAAGCTGTAACAAACTTCAGAGATGGAGCTCCATTTTTATCAATTTAGTTCCATTAAATTAGTACTAAATTTGTTTAAATTTGATTAGTACCGGTACTAAATTCGTTTAAATTTAATTGGTACCAATTTAATAGTACCAAAACTTAATTAGTACCTACTTTTAAACTAATGAGGTTTTAATGGAAAAGTTCCAAAATGGTTCAAAACCTAATTGGTACCAGTACCAACCCGATTTTATACTTGGTTGGTACCAAATCGAAATTATTAAGTATGAAATTAGAAAAATTATATTTATAAACTAAGCATAAATATGATCTCTAACACCTTAAATTCAACCATAAATGTTGACGTATCAACTCCTATACAGAGTGACTATAACCAGAAAGGTTACTAGAGCTTAATAATAGAAATTTAAATTTGAATTTAAACATGGCGGCTAACTTAAATCGAAAAGCAGTTTCTCTTAGCAGTGGATAATCATAGCTAAACTTTGGCTCCTCCAAGAAACCAGAAGTAATTTATATTGAGAAGGAGGTTGAGCTAAGAGCTCTAGAGTTTGAAGCTGAGGTCTTTAAAATTTAAGTTTAAAACAAGAAGTAGAGTGCAGAGATAGGAGTTTAAACATAAGTTGAATAAGTTGAGGAAGATAAAGAACAGCAACAAATAGAAAAATTTAAAACATTTTAATGTAAAGACTGCTAAAATTTCTTCTCAACTGAGTCTAGCTTGAAGAGGCACATCAAAGAGGTACACTCTGGTAGAGCTAAGATCTACTTTAAGCATGATAAAATAGATGGTAGATATTAGTGCACAACATGCATGAAGTCTTATACTCACTCAGCCAAAGTAAAGAGGCATATGCAGAAGCATCATTTAAGCGAATTCCTGATTAAAGATGAGGAAACTTAAAAGCTTGTACCTGCTAAAAGAAAAAATAACTCTCTTGAGTCATAAAGACAACAAGAGGAAAGGCTCAAGAGGCAGAAGCGTTTTGAATCAATGAATCAGCCAGCAAATGGTACTCTTATAGCATGTCTTTAAGAGAGAGCTATGTATATACCTGCATTGAATGCAATTGATATTGAAAGCTGTATTGAAAATTACTTGCATTTTGACCTGCCAAACAAGGCTAAGCTTATAGTGGTTGATGAGTATGCTTACAAAGTATATCCTTTTAAATATCTCATTAAAAACGAGCAGTATCAAAATGAATTTGCAAACGAATACATAATACTGAGGGAGGCTTAGAAAAAATAGTTTAAGAACTTACTTAGACTTGATGGAGTTATTCTTGGGCATGGCTTTGTTGCATTAAGACTGAAAAAGTTTGAAATGACTTTGAGAGAGTATCTCTATCATAATAGATACCCAGATGATTTAAATGAGATACTGTCAGAAATGATTAAGGGTGTTTAAGAGCTTCATGAACTTGGGTATGTACATAGAGATTTGAAGCCTGAAAATGTTATGTTAAATCTCTGTCCATTAGAAATTGTAGTCATTGATTTCAATAGAGCAATAAGATAAGAAATAGTAACTTTGGCTAAGGTGCTTGGCACACCAGGATACTTTCCAATCAGGGAGAAGTGGACTAATGGCTCTGTTTAATGGGATGTTTGGGCAGTTGCTGCCATAATCTTAGAGTGCGATATGGAAAGTATGTCTTACTTTGGAACAAAGCACGAAAAATAATCAATAAGTTTGGCTTCTAAACATATATAACAGGAAGATGTCTGCAATGAAATTAAAAGGCTTGTAGAGATGATAATCGTTAGAGCTCCAGCTTATCCAAGATAATCTTTAGAAGACATACATGAGCCACTCCAGAGAGCTAGATTCAAGAGGTACCACAAAGATAAGCAGATAAAATTTGTTTGAATTAAGTACACTAATAATCATTAAATATTCATTAAATTCACAAAAAACCTGCGTTTTCTCTACTAACCCCAATAAGACCCCAACTATACCCTACAAATCAAAGCACTAATAAACCTCACTAAGGGGTTTTGGGGTTTTGACTGACTTAAGTGATCTGCACTTTGCAGGTTACTAAATACATTACTATTTCTATGCTCTATATACAGATCTTTATATCTTAGTCTCATCTATTCTTTATTAAGTCGATCGAAAATTGCAGGTTAAGTTTTTGGAACTGAATGTATTGGGCTCTGAAAAGAGAGATTCATAGGGTTTAAACTATTTTTATTATTGTTATAATTCGCAAATGTAAACTTATTAAAATCTATTGAGATAATGTTTTTATGTGAAGCTTGTGTATGAAGCGCAGATTGCTTGTCTTTCATTAATTTTATTAAAGCAATTTATTCATCTGCATATTTATTCATTTTTGACTCTTGATACTGTGCTTCTTACCTTCTCATCTTTGAGAATAAATAGTTTGATTGAGTGGGTCTAACATTTGCACATAGATTAAAATTATAAAATTTTATAATTTATTTTTTATGTAGATCACTGAAGGTATTGTAATTCAGCCTGTATGCTTTATTTATTTTTATTCTATTTGATTTACAGTCATCAAAAGTATTTGAAAGGGCAGTTCTATTTAATGAAATCTTCATTTTGTGAGTATGGAATCAATTTATTCTTATCTGCAATTGAATTCCTCATGCTTATGGGATCAACCCTGAATCTAGTTGCTGCAGATTGCTTATTTGAAATTATTTAATGATTCACTAAGCTGTTTCTAGTTCCTGTGCCTGGGATTTGATTTGGAGATTGTGATTATATAATTCTTCGCTTTAAATTCAATTTGCTAGAATTTATTGTTTAATCTCTCGAACTTTATTGGCTTGCTTAAAGTGATTGAAATTTAAGTTGTGCTGAGTTTGTGACTATAGGTCCCTGCAAGTATTCTCTCACTTATATGAGTCAATCTTTAAATTATTATAAACTTTTTATAATACTGAGCACCCTGCTTTCATAATCAGAGCTTAAAATTGCAAACCATTTCTTATGGCCTCTTTGCTCATGATATCTATGGCTTACTTATTGTTACTATTGCTTAAATATATAAAAATAGGAAATTTAAAGAATTAAGATTAATTATAAATATATTAGTAATTACAACTATCACGAATTAGGAGTATCATTAATCATATTTTGATTTAAATTTAATATTTAATTAATTAATATTTTAATATAATATAATTAGTGGTCTGGTGGTCTGGCAGGGTCTTTAGCAGACCACTTTTGTAATATTTATATTTAATTTAATAAATTAATATTATTCAGATGCATTGACTGCTAATGGAGTCAATATGCTGGAGACCACCAAGACGGATATTCAATTGACTGAGAAGACACTTTAGACTTAAATCAGCGTGGAGAACTCTTAAAGTAAATTAAGAATAATGTCTCACAACCGCCACTAATTCATATTACAGGTGCAGAATGAAGGGAGCTAGTAGCTCTGAAAGCAGTGCCAGCGCGTAATGACGATTCAAATTGCAGGATTTAGTCACATCGAAGTCTACACTGATCGGTCAAATTAGATCTACTACTTCTGTATTCGCTTCAAGACAGATTCAACAGGAACCAACAAGTCATATTTCACTGAAAAGAGTCCCAGGGGTGCGGGTATTATAGCAGAATTGGAACTAACCGTCAAGCTTCTCGCACATTAGACATTCGATTAATTCGCATCAGCAGTGGAAGAAGTAAAGCTGACAAACGGGTCCCCTCAACATTACGAGCAGTTCCTCGCCAAACTGAATGCTAAGTAGCAAAAGGAATTGTAGAAACAGGAGTGAGGGGCCAGAGGTGTTATGGATGTGACAAACGACTATAAGATTGAGAGGCTCTCAGGATTGGCTTCGTCAAAAGATGACTACATTAAGATGAAGGCTCATGAAATACCTCAGCTAGTGGCCATTGCAAAGTCATACAGTTAAATCAACTACGCCGATCAAGTAATCTAGAAATCGGGAATCGCCATTAAGGAGAAGGTTCTTATAATAACATCACTCCAGGACTTTATCACAGAACTAAGAAATAATGGAAATGAGACGAGTACCGCTAAAGATGCCGATCTGAAAGCAATTGGTTATCTCCATATTCTTGATGCCCTTTACGAGCTCCTAATCAAGCGCAAGAACAGTAAGATTCAAAAAAGCTTATGGATATATTGGCCCACCAATACCGGGAAGACAAATTCACTCACATTCTGGAGGAGATATTCGAGTGTGAATAGTACGTGCAGTCTAACTCACATTTTCATGTCCCTATGAAGCAAGGCAAGGCTGGCGAGCCACAGATTCTAATCGCAAACGAGATCAATCTCACCAAAGCATTTGGATCATCTGGGATAGCAGGGATGAAACGGTTGATGGAAGGTGAAGGGATGGCTATTGAGTAGATGTACGGCAGCGTGGAATACAAGTACATTGGCTGCTTCACTGTAATCACTTTGAATACTCTGCCCTTCAATAGCATGGACCCCGAAGATGCCAATGCCTTTAAGGCTCGGTATCTACTCTGCTAATATGAGATTTCGACATAGAGTGGGGAGCAGGCCTTCCCATTGACAGCGGCGATGGTTGCACGCTTCCTGAATCGAAGATTCCTAGCCAATGAAAAAGAGAAGAATGTGACTAAATGACAGCATCAGTCCGTGGTCTGAGAGAGTGCCGGAGTAAAGTCTAGTGTTTAGAGCAGTAATTAGTGCAGTCAACGCATCTGTAAAATATTAATTTATTAAATTAAATATATATTACAAAAGTGGTCTGCTAAAGACCCTGCCCGACCACTAATTATATTATATTAATAGATTAATTAATTAAATATTAAATTTGAATCAAAATATGATTAATGTTCTCCTAATTCGTGACAGTTGGAATTATTGTAGAAATACATTTGAATTTGGAAAATTAGTTATAATTAAATTTATAATAAATCAAAATCTGGCAGTTAAAGTTTGCCAATTTGAACGTTCTTGGGTTCATTCGATAGAGAATTAAAAATTAGCTGGACTTTACTATTGGCGGTACTATTTTATCGCATCCCTGGAGTGAGATAACTTCACTTTAATTAAACACCTCTAAATTCATTAAATTATACCCTCACATTAAAGTGAAGTTATCTCGCTCTAGGGATGCGATAAAATAGTACCGCCAATAGTAAAGTCCAGCTAATTTTTAATTCTCTATCGAATGAGCCCAAGATCGTTCAAATTGGCCAACTTTAACTGCCACGATTTTGATTTATTATAAATTTAATTATAATTAATTTTCCAAATTCAAATGTATTTTTACAATACTAATATATATTTATAATTAATCTTAATTTCTTAAATTTCCTATTTTTATATATTTTAGCAATAAATTGTTTGTTAATTTAATTTCAACTGTGTTTATAAAACACTTTTGTATTCTATACCTTTTGAATTTTAGTTTATC
Organism: Oxytricha trifallax; assembly: GCA_000711775.1. Lineage (NCBI taxonomy): Eukaryota > Ciliophora > Spirotrichea > Sporadotrichida > Oxytrichidae > Oxytricha > Oxytricha trifallax. The sequence continues at coordinate 13,431 of ARYC01008340.1, forward strand.
TGTTATTATTGTATAAATTTGGATTAATATAAATCTATGCCTTTACAATTATTATATATCAACACATCGATGTGTTTATTTTTGAAAATTCCTTTTGCTTTCATAAGTGGCGGAAGTAATTCTTAATTTTAGTGCACACTCGAATTGGTCATGTCCACACTTGGATTCATTAGGTTTTTAGAAGAGTTTTTTTTCATCTCCTCGAGAGAAATAATATAAAAATTAAAGAATCAAGAACATATTTTTTTATATTACAAGAAGGATTAATTTAGTAAACTTATCTAAGAATTGTAAAATTCCACAGAAAGAGTGTCTTAGCTTGTTTTATTGGAAGTGGCTCATTTCATATGAATTTCCTTGACTAATTTCTGGTATTCATTAGTAATTCTAACTGCAACAGCTGTTTATTTCATATTAAAATAAATGATTATCCTTTTTTAATCTAACTAAATTATTATATTTTTATATAAAATGCATAACTCCTCTCTCCCATGATGTTTTAATTTAAAAGAGCAAGTTTATAAAGTGAATAAATGAGATAGTTTATCAGATGGTTCATAGACATTTAAACTATATTAGCTGTGTGATGATATAGGTTGATTAATTAATTAATTATATATATTTGTATAAATATACTTAAATTATCCAAAATTTGTTAAACTCAAACCAATCTATACTATAATTCAGAAATCATGGAAAACCCACTAAATAGCAATAACTTTGACATGCCACTCGTATTTAATCATTCATAAATAATCGTTCTTAATAAAATGAAAGAAATCAGTAATAGAAATGTGTCACCATATGCTTTTAGCAGCAATGATGACTTTGTGCAACCAGTTTTATTTTTATAAAAGTTAGATTATTAAACAGTAGATTAATTATATTAATTAACAGCAATTTATTTTTTAAAAATAACAATTTGTTTATAGCAATAATTATCATAATAAAATTAAACAATGAATAAGATAAAGCGATTTGAACTTGGATACCTAGTTTCACCTACTTATGAAGATGGAGATATTTATGAATGAATGAGATAAGATCTAAGAAAATAAGAGGAGAATTAAAGAGACTAATACCTAAGACTTAGATATCAAACAGATCTGAGGTAGGATCCTGTAAAAAGATTGAGAATGTTTGATTCAAGATATAGAGATCCAAAGCCATCGCAATTAAGTTTTGAAGATCTACCAGAAACTTTTGAATAAAACCCCATGAGTATTTATTTAATGAATCTGGGTAATAAAATATAAATTAGAAATAAATCAATTTGGATACAAAGAATTTCAATATTTACCATTTATTTATAGAAGTGAATTATAATAAAATTAATTGCTAATAGTGGTAATAATCTATTATACATTCTGTGTTTTTTGTATTTTCTTGCCTTCTTTTTCTATCGCACTTTTTATTTAGATAATTAACAACATAATTTTTGTATTAAATTGCTAAGGTCGTGCATCCTGAGTATTTACAATTCATTTTTCATTTATAGGATTTCATCTGAAAGTTTGAAGAATTCTCTATTGTATTTCTATTTAAGCAAAAAGATTTCTTTTATAGTTTTGATGATTTTTTCAGAAATTGTGATTAGAATGAATTTTTGAATTTTATAAAGATGGATAGCATATATAAAAGTAAAATTAGATTTTAAAACAGCAATATAAAAAAAATCCCACTCAAGATGGCAAAATTAAAGATTTGTATTGCAATGTCAGAGGGTTCGATTCCTATAATGACAAATTTTTTTTAAAAACTATTAAACTATATTGATTTTTATTGTAAGATAAAGCATTGAAATTTAATTTAACTAATACAATTTACCATAATGTAATTATTTTACTCTTTTGCCATTAAATTGATATCAAGATTCGAAATTTAGAGAATAGAGTGCTTAATCATTAAGATCAAAACATACATGAAGTAAAGAACTTAGACAACAAGATAGAACAATTTATTCATGCCAAAAGATTGGAGGAAGATTGGAATTAAAACATTAAAAGCTCATTTGTAAGTGATAACCAAAGGTTGAGACAGTAAAGTAGTCTTTTGAAATCAAGAAGGGATAAGGAATAAATTTTAATGTAAACATAGAAGATAGAAGCTAAGAAAATAGCTGAGAAGAAATTCTTAATTGGCAATAATTCTGAAAAGATTTAGTTAAAGGAAAAGTTTCAGAAATTACGAAAGTTTTCTTATTAAGTTATTTCTTAGAAATTCAACAAGTTAAGCTCAAACTTAATAAGAAACTATTTAATATTTTTTTAAAACATAGTTTAGGATTCAGAAAGGAGCGAACATTTTTGTAAAAGAGGGAGCTCATTAATAAATGCTTATGAGTCTTTCAAGCTTGGATAAAACAATCTTAATTCTTTGAGTTTCCTCATCTTAAGACGCCATAATTTCCAGACAATTAATAATGATTTGTCAATCTCAAATCCTACTGAAAGCTCTTTGAGAAATAAAACAAAGCATAAATTCTAAAGATCTATCCTCGAAGTAAGAAGTTTAATGAATCAATCACCAATGAACATGAGAAAATCTTAACTATAGATTATAGTTAATAGAGTAAATTTCAATTTAAAGAGAAACATTGAAAGAGAAATGGAAAATGTTAAAATAAAAGAATCAATTTTACTATCTTTAAATATCTCCTCTAGAAATTAGACTTACAAGATTAAAAAGTAGGATCATTTATATTTTATTTCACTACAAACTCAATCAAGTCTACTAAATCATAATAGGCAAACAAACTGCAAGAATAAAGATTCAAGAATGTGAATGATTGGTCCAAAAGCAAAGTTTATTAAATTTTAAATACCTAAAACTACTCATAAAATAGCACTTAGCCTGATACATTTACTAGCAATAGAGTTAAATTTGATAAATATAAAATTCTTGATTTACGATGCTAGACCAGTAATAAATTTCATTTGAGAGAGGAGCATGAAGCAAAGCAATACTTGCTTAATCCCAAACTTAAGCAATGATATATTAATAAACTAATAATAAGAAATATATAAGTATTTAAGAGAGTCATAAGAATTTAAAGGTTAATTTAATAAATAAAAACTTAGCTTTCATTGTTAATTCTATGGTTCGATTGTTTCAGCAAGTTTAACTAAACTTCATTCTGTTTATCATAATATTGCACATCTTATTCTTATTTAATATGTCCAATCTACATCATTTGCTCTTCATTGACTTCCATCTTTTAGTATGAGTCCCTCATCTAAACAAAAGAATTGCTTTCTACATCCATTGTAAACCTGATGCAAATCTGATCAATGATGTATTCTCCTCCTCCATCCTAAACACTCTCCAACATCTTGTCTAGTTTGGTGTTGTGTATGTCAAATTCTGACTTTGATTTATTAAACTTTTCTACATTTCTCTAATAAGTCTCTATTTTCTTTGATTTCTTGGCATTTGCATGAGTTTTCTCAAGTTTAGCCAATTTGTTTCTGTAATGATCATAGGTCACTCTGGAGTTTTCTCTGATCTCTTCTGAATTCTTCAATTTCTTAATTGATTTAAACAGCCTTGAACACAAACCATGCAAATTTTTTTTCCATTTGATAGATTTAATCAGTCAGTTTATTTGATTGATCTAGAATCTGTGCTAATTGTCCAGCATAAAATTCATATTAAAAACCTTGGTAACAAATGTTCAATGTCTTTGCATACTCCAAATTGCTAAAGAAATGATAAAGACAATGAATGAAATTACATTAAGCATTCAAAACCCCAAAACCCTTTCAGTAGTTTGATTGAGTTTTTGATTGATAAAAGTAGACTATTAGTGCATACTTTATTAGGGTTTTAATAGGGTTTATGTAGGGGTTTAATGTTTAAATATTAGTAATTTAAGTGAGTATATGCGAGGTTTGGGGTCAGTTTATGACAGCGAGTATATAGATTTATTGTTTAAGTTGCGTTATGGATGTGATGAATATATTGAATAACTCTAGCCTGTTCTGAATTATACATCTATTGCAAGACTGCTCCATAAATCTCCTGCAACTGTGAGGTCTCATTGTCTATTAGCATTGAATTTAAAGAGACAGCAGCTTAATTCTAAGCCTAAAAGACCGCTAAAATTTTAGCAGCATCATATCGATTATCTAATTAATGATAAGACTCTTAAATACTGGGCTCATTTCTCTCTAGCCTAGAGGGCTGTGATGTTTCATCGCCAATTTCCTGAGCTTCACATATCTGCTTAATCTATAGCGAACATATATAAAAAGAATGGGATATCTTACAAGACAGTCAATCGCATTAAGAGAGTGATTGACTTTAATGTTCCATTTTATAAGACTAATTTAAATTATATATTCGATTAAATGCAGAGGTCTTAAGAGCATAATATAAAGTTCATACATGCTGATGAGGCTGTATTCACCTTTAATACCTTCATATCAAGGTCTTGGTATAAGAGGTACAGCAACATTGAAGTATATGATCAAAAGGTTAAGGTTTAAACTCATGCTATACTTGGTGGAATCAGTGAAGATAGTGGGCTAGAGACTTATGTTATCCACCCTCGCTCTATTAAGACTGAATAATATATAGTTATTACAATAGCTCAGAGACAAATACGCTGACTAAGAGATCATCCTGTTTGTTGATAACTTATCAGTTCATAAAACTAAAGACTCAAGAAGGGAATACGAAAGGCTAAACATAACACCTGTATTTAATGTTCCATACAGTCCTTAGTTCAATGGAATTGAATTATATTGGGAGTTATTGAAAGGTCATTACAAGAAACTTCTACTCAATCACTTGATGCACGATCTTAAGATAGATACAGTAGATTTTATTAAGAGTGCTGCTAATAGGGTAAGAGATGATAAAGTTAAAGTATGCGCAAGAGAAGGGAAATTTTGTGTATATAAATAAGATTTAGATTTAAACGAATGAATAAGTTTTCATATTAAGATAACCCAGAAAGGGATTAGGCTTCTCCATCTTCTCCTCTTCTTCAGGCTTACTTGGGCCCATGTTTCTTCTCTTAGTACCAACTCCTGCATCTATGTTCATCTCGTCTGGCTTTTAGAAATCTTTGAAGAGTCTCTTACTCAATTCATGCTTTACTTGTGACTTTCTCTCTCTGTCTAACTTGCTGCGCTCTTTCATAAAGTTCCAAGTTTTTATATAAAGTTAGAAGACTAAGCTTACTTGAGATTAATGGATGCTTCTGTAGTTTCTACATCTAAGTGTCGCTTATTTTTATTCCTTGTTTCTCTTTTTCTTCAGGAGAGCTGCAGTAGCCTTTCTTATGAGCTTCTTATATAAATTCATTTAAGTACTCAGGTTTCAGAGTTGCAAGAACACCGAAAAAGAAGTTTCTCTCTGGCAACTTATTAGAGAGTTGCAGCTTTGATGGAAGGTAGAGAGCAACATCTGGATCACTCATAGCATCGTCATAGAGATTTGTTACTGATATTTCAGGGTAGTTAGGTATCTCTATCATCCTAATTTCATTAGACTTAAAAGCTTTTTTCTCTTCACTTAGCAATGCTTTTAAGAATGATATTTTTGTTCCCTCCTGTGTTGGTAAGAACAATCCAACTATGGTTAATAAGTTAGTTATAAGTGAAAACTTACCTTGCTATACCAAGTATCTGTAAAGATCTTCTTTACTTCTGAATTTTCCTATTAAATCTTGAGATTAAATTCTCTTCATTGCATCATTCATAGATTCCATCTTGCTTCCAGTTTCTATAAATGTTTATGAAATTTAAAATTATGGATATCCATTCTAAACTTACTAAAATTTTACTACTAAATAGGGAGATCCACTTGGAGGTCAACCTGAATCAGATAAATAGATAAAGATGGTGGAACTTTCTCCAAGTTTCAAAGTTTGACTTCCATTTTTATCAAACTTTCTCCATTAAATTGCTCCTAATAATAATTAATTTAATTAGGTGGTGCTCCTAATTTATATAAAACTTAATTAGGAGGTTAAATTAAAGTTCAAAACCGTATTAGGTGGTGCATTAAAAAAATTAAATTTTAAAACTTCCCCTCCTAAATTTACGAGAACAGACTTAGGAGCACCACCTAACTTCCCAAAACACATTTAGGTGCATTTTAATGTATAAAATGGATGAAATAATATATAAATTATCTCAAAATATTAGAAGTATAAAACTAATGTCTTTCACTCTGTTCCTATTAAACCTCTCTTTATCTTTGAGGATATGATCTTACTTGTGTATAAAGTTAGAATTTAAACAGCTTATATAATATTAATAGTATTTATAAAATGAGCGGCAACTTACTAGAAAAGCGGCATTGCTTGGCATTAGCCAGCAGAAACTTTCTTTCATGAATCAAAAGAAAATTGAGACTTGCGATGCATATACCTAGTACGAACCTGAAATTCTCTAACCTTAGGTCTCAGACTTTGAATAACAATTCAGTTGTTAAATAGAAATGCAGAGCTAAGAAATTCAATGCGAAGTTCCAATAAAAATTGTTGAATAGGAGGAAGAGAAAAAAGAAATTAAAGCATTACATTTATGTGAAGAGTGTGAAAAGAACTTCAATTATAAATCTGCTCTTAAGCGTCATATCTTAGAGTAGCATTCTAACAAGCCTAAACTCTATCTTAAGCATGATAAGATAGATGGAAAATATTTCTGCCCTTATTGCAATAAGCAATATAATCATTCAAGGGATTTAAAAGTTCACCTATAAAACCATCATGGCAAGAAGTTTGAAGTCATAGATCCTGAGACTGATGAAATCTTCCTTCAAAAAAGAAAGCCAAGACACCCTTTAGAATCTTTGGAACAAAGAGTTAAGAAAGAAAATAAGCTTATTAAAGCAGTGAGAAACCTTCCAGCTTCTGAGATAGTGAAAATCACTTTGAAGATACAAGCACTAAAGCTTCCAATTTTAAATGTAATTGACCTTAAAGAATGTAAGGAAGTTATCTTATACTTGAGGACAAGTTTGAGAAAAAGGTCATTACTGAAAAGCAGTTCGCATACAAAATTTATCCATTCAACTACTTTAAATGCGATACAAGTATCAAATGGAATTTGTCAATGAGTACTAAGCTCTTACTAAAGCAAGGGATAGACAGTGCAGATTTATAATTAAGCTCGATGCAATACTGCTTGCTCAAGATCATGGTGCTTTTCGCCTCCCTCTATATTAAATGACATTAAGAGACTACATTTAAGATTAAAGAGTTCCAAAGTAGCTACCTCTTATCCTTACAAATGTTTGCAAAGGCATAGAAGAGCTGCACACTTTAGGGTATGTTCATAGAGACTTGAAGCCTGAGAATATTATGCTTGACTTTTCACCTCTCAGAGTAGTAATAATTGATTTCAATAGATCATAAAGAGTTGAAGCTTCAGGACTTGGCAACGTCTATGGTACTCCTGGATACTTCCCAGAAAGGGAGGACTGGAGAGATGGTGATATTAAGTGGGATGTATGGGCTCTAACAGCAATTATAGCTGAATGCAATATGCAAAGAAATGATTACTATAGCTGTAAGAGAGAGAAAGACTCAAAGCAGAGAATACAGCAATATCTAGACTAGAAAAAGATAAAAGGTAAAATGAAAGATATGGCTGAGTAGATAATCATTAAACCTAACCATAGAGCGGAGCATACAATAGACTAAATTGAAAGTTGGATAGGAGAAAAAAAGTTTAAAAAGTTGCCTCATGATGCAAAAGTATTGTTTGAATGAATAGTAAAAATAAAACCCCTCTAATACACACGTATAAACATTACATTTAAACATTAAACCCCTACATAAACCCTATTAAAACCCTAATAAAGTATGCACTAATAGTCTACTTTTATCAATCAAAAACTCAATCAAACTACTGAAAGGGTTTTGGGGTTTTGATTAGTTCCAAATAGATCAACACTTTTGTAAAAGGTTCTAAGCTATACTCTAATTCCTGAATTAATTTAATTTTTCTTTCTAAGACTTAGTCTGTGATTTTCTTATTCTTATCAATCATCTCTGCAAACTAAATCTAATAAAAATTAGATTATAGGTACCTTTTGCTTGAGTAATGAAAAGCCATTCATATTGGATTATGATTATAAATTCTTATTAATACTCCAATAAATGATTACAATCAATAAAATCTCAAAAATTTAAATCATTAATTAGGAGCAACAATATGATTATCATTTTTAATATATTTCATAACCCATTTAAAAGCTTAAATAGTTTCTTTTGGTTTATCAATAGTACTCCCAATGCATTTTAACGGCCTATCTTTCTCAAGTTTTTCCAAGCCTAAATTCTTATATAAAGCCCCATTATTCAATTAAGAACGAAGATTAGGAGATAAGAACAATTAATTTAAAATATAATTTTAATTGGCTGAAATTAAATATAATTATGCTAAAAACAATTTTACGCACCCTGATTCGTTTATTTTATAGAGACAATTAATCGAGCCAATGGTTTTAATAATTAGCCAAAAGTTAATCAATTTGCACCAATTATAATTATATTTTAAATTAATTGTTCTTATCTCCGAATCTTCGTTCTTAATTGACTAATGGGGTTTTATTTATTGTCTATCAAGCTTTACTTCTAAGTTATGTTTCACTGCAATCACAAGCAGTGGAATGTTGATATTGTTTAATCGTTTGATAATCTCCCAAAACTACTCTCTTACTTCTTCGAATTTTTCATAATCTATGTTGCTTGAATCTATAACATACACAATAGCAGATGCGTCTTAGTAGAACATATTTTACAGGTTTTTACCAAACAAATTGGGATTATGATCCCAAGATTATATCTATATGTCTTTTTCATAGTCTAAATGCACAAGCATCACTCCCGAGGGAGGTATAACTACATCCTCTACTTTCTTATCAATTGGTGTTATTAATTTAGTATTGATTTTTTCCCTGCTCCTTCTTACCCTAGGACAAACACTAGTTTAGGTCTTGGAAAATAATAATGAAAAAATTGTGAAAAGCACCCACCCATTTCAAATTTTAATAATTTAATTAAAAGTTATTCTTGAATTACTTTAATTTTAAATGCAAAATCCATTAAACATTATTGAATTTTAATTAATAGAGCAACATAATAAATAATTCTTTCTTTAGTCAACTCTCATAGTATGTCAAACTACTTGACTTGAATTCATTATAGATAATTTTTTGTAATAATTAAGTGAACTCTTAATCTGTAAATACTCCCTTTTTATCTTAAACATTTAGATCTATTACTAATAGATACTGCTTACTGCTGGCTTCTGCAGAAATATCCAAGTACAATCCTGCACAAAAAATTTTAAGTTTATTGACTTTGTAGAACTTCAAAGTGTCTTTATCCTTTTGTATAATTTACAGAAGATCTTTCCTAGTGTCAAGACATGAAGTGCCTAGTTTGAGTTGATTTTTAATTGAAGTTTTAAGCAAATTAGAAATTATAGATTCCTCTTATTCCTCATCATCATTATTGTTGCTATTATCCAAGCATTTATTAATATATTTTTGTTGGCTTTGCAGACTTATTTTATTGACATTATTCTAAGTAAAAGATTTTTGCAACAAAATTACCTTCTCTTCTTCTTTTTGACTTCTGAAGCTTTGATTTTGAAATTTATTCACTGACAAAATGCTCTCTTCTAGCACTGAGAGGTTTGCATAAAATGAAAACTGCAAAACTTCTTTATTATTTTTTTCCTGCTGATAAAATGAGTCATTATCAAAATTGCGCTTTCATTAGCAAATTATGAAGATAAATTAGAGAGATTATTTTAAGAATCTCTTAGATTTCTATTACTATCTGAAATGTTAGCGTTAATGCGCTGATTGACATTCTGTTAATTAGTAAAGATTTGTTGTTAATTCTAGTTCTGTAATTAGACAGATTAGGTCAACTAAAATATTATAAAATAATGATCTGCCTTGAATATGTTTGTTGTGTGTGTTTAATGCTTAAAATCAAGTAAATTTAACATATCACTGTTTAATACTAAAATTAAACCATCAATCTTAGTCGTGACGTAGATGTATCTAAGTGAGCTGACGTGGCATATTCCGTGACGTGGCAGTCATAAAATAGAAAACTCCGAAAAAATCATTCTCGCTATTACCTCGTCTTCTCCCAAAAATCAAGATGTCATCCCAGTTTGTAATTGGGGACAGAGCTCGTGAGATCCAACTAGATAACAGAAGATGGAGAAAAACGTTTACCGGTCCCACCGCTGCTGGGAAACGTAATCTCTGTTTTTTCGCTGTGGTATCTTCAGTACCCTAACCAGGTGTGGGAGAAAAATCCTTATCGTTGGCTTCAATAGTTCTCGTCTTCTCACTTTTGAAGGCAGAGCGT
>ARYC01008341.1:0-19298 GCA_000711775.1 Oxytricha trifallax
TGATTCAGGGTGTTAAGGAGTTGCATGAACTTGGATATGTTCATAGAGATTTGAAGCCTGAAAACGTTATGCTAAATCTCTGCCCTTTAGAGGTAGTGGTTATTTATTTCAATAGAGCTTTAAGATAGGAGATTGTCACTTTAGCACAGGTACTTGGTACTCCAGGTTACTTCCCAATAAGAGAGAAGTGGACTAATGGTTCTCTTTAATGGGATGTTTGGGCAGTAGCAGCAATAATATTAGAAAGTGACATGGAATGTATGTCTTACTTTGGTACAAAGCATGAACAATAATCAATAAGTTTGGCTCAGAAACATATAAAGTAAGAAGATGTCTGCTAAGAAATTAAAAGCATAGTAGAGATGATAATCGTGAGAGCTCCTAACTATCCTCGGTAAACATTAGATGACATACTTGACCCACTTGAGAGAGAGCAAGGTTCAAAAGATATAATAAAGACAAACAGATAAAATTTATATGATTTAAGTAAAATAAAATTCATTAAATATTCATTAAATTAAGATAAAACCTGCATTTTGTCTACTAACCCCAATAAGACCCCAACTAAACCCTACAAATCAAAGCACTTATAAACCTCACTAAGGGGTTTTGGGGTTTTGATAGACTAATAGACTAGCAGTTAAAACAAGATAAAGAGTCTAATGTTTTTGCAAACCAAATTAGGATTAAAAGAGTACTTAATCAGTGGCAGTTAAGATTATTAATATATTCATACTCTATTTGTATTTCTCAAATTTCCTATTCTTATGTATTTTAACAATAATGGTCGCCTTTAGCATTGAGTTTGCCAAGCATGTTTGATTGACAGTGCCTAGATGAGCCTCTAATTTTCATTTTTTCAAATATTTTTTGTTTTGTCATCATCCTCGTTTTCGTTATCTTCGTCATCGTTCTTTTTACTATTAAAACATCATTACATTTGAATTTCAAACTAATATAAAATCATTCAAGAAGATAAAGATATTAATGCTTTAAATAAATCAGTTTGAACCAATCCAAACAAATAATTTCTACAAATTGATGATAATCAGCATTAGATAAATAAAGAAAAGTTTCTCAACTAAATGCCATTCCGAAACTACTTCTTTCCTTCTTTATTAGATTAAAATTCAAATCAATAATATTTATATATAATGATGATTCAATATATTCAGTAATAGTTCAAAAATTTATCGCCTTTTATTGCATGTTTGAATTTTATTTTAGTATATATTAAGCATTTAAATTAAAATTAAATGTTCTACTAGATTTCAAAATTTAATTATACACACTTTAAAAAAAGTATAATTAAGGATTCAAGCATAGATAGAATATTCTTAAATCTTAGATAGAATTTACAATTTATTTAGAGATTTCATAGTACTTTAAGAAAAATATTCTAAATTAAATTAATTTATTATAAATTATAATATCTATGGTATTAAGGCTCTTAACATTATTCTTTTGTAAACATACATTTCTTAATCAAATTGTCAAGATTTTAAATATCTTTGTCTAGTTTATCATATTTAATAAGTTTTGTGTGTAACTAAATATCAGAATTTGATTAAACATGCAAATTAAATATAATAAAATAGTAGTAGGTAACTTATAGGTAATTAAAAATAATCTTAGAAAAAACTATAATTACCAAAAAGTATAAATATAAGCGAATCGTCAAATGAGACACTCAGTATAGTTGTAGTTTCCCGCTCTACTCACTCACGATTTTAGATATATGCCTTTGCCTGTTCTTGCCCCTTTTATTCTCCGGTGTTATTTTTTTCACGATTGGTTGTTTCTCTTTCTTTATGAAGATTTCTCTTGTATCTCCTATGGCTCCCCTGAGTTCAGTTGGATTGTTCCATTGAAAAAGTAGCCTTCAATTTCGGGGTGTACTCCACCAGTTCGATGAATCTACCTTCGTAATCTTCGTTTATGTTTTTAAATCTGAGCTTTTTATTTCATCTCTCAGAACTATGTTGTCCCATTATTTATTTGCGCGATGAAAGATATGGAGCCATTGCCTAGGTTCTCATCTGCTTGTTGCCATAATAATTCGTTCTTTCTTTCCAACATGTCACTTTATAGCTCAGCCTCCATAATTGTTATTCCAGACTTCCCTATATCCATTACTACTGAGCCCACTTTTTAGTTGAACAAGAGGTATTATCTCTTTAAGTTTATCCAATTTTTGGCAAAGATTTAGAATATAGGTTCTCCTTGGAGATTAAGAGCTTTAAAATAAAATGTTAAATATACACTTAGCTTATAAATCAACATGAAGTCAAACAAAATTATGAATAATCTTTTGAAAATGTTGATTATAACAATAAAATAAAAATTTTATGATTCTCTTTTTCTTGACTATTCAAGCTCAAATAAGCGTTCACTATTCCCAAAATTGACCATAAACAAAAGCGAGGTGAGAAAGCCAAGATATTTTACAAATTCTTTATCTAAATAAAAAATACAGTTTTACAAAAAAGATGAAAAATAAATGTAGCGTATAATAAAACTAGTAAAGTGATTTCTTTTTACGAATAAAAAAAAAGATATTTATTAAATAAACGATAATGTTAATGCAGTTATAATTTTTATTAACCATTTATTTAATTCTTATTTTATACATAATTAATTAATAAAAAATAAAAATATATAAGAAAATAACCTCAATTGAATGAAAAATATTTAATCTCCGAAAAAAGCGAAGGCTAAATTATACATGAATCGTAAAATAAGAAAAATTTAGAAATGGCGTAAAAAAAGCAAAAAAACAACAAAATCACTCAGCTTCAATACCTATTATGTCTTCATCTCTTATCATCTTGTTGTCACTCGATAATCGTGAAACTACACAGATCTATGTTTTTAATGCTTGGCAACAAAATGCGAGTATTAGCGTCACCCTAAATTCAGACAAAGAATAGATGAGCTCAATACTGACAAATTATATGTTTAAATTTCATAAAAAATTTTTAATAATTTGACTTAACAGAGATGTAACCTGAGGACGGTTATATCAAAGTCCTAATATTCAATTCAAATTGTTTACTTATTTAAAAGTCAGAAACATTGTTATGCTAACTTTATGAGAGATGGTCCACCTCGACCTGTGACAAAGCTACAGAATATAATTTTAGTAAATACAATTCTGGTGATTTGAGATTACCTTCAATTATTGTTGTTATAAATGTCACTTCCAAATGTTATGCACGATTATTTAAACTTAATTATGTTTTAGTTTAATCTCATCATCTTGTAGTCAATTTTCTTTCTCCTAAGCCATTGATATTTTTTTATCCTATTGACTCTTTAAACTTTCTTTGTTTTTATTCATTTGATTAGTTTGAAGTTTTTTTAATATTTAATTACTTTAAAGTCTTAGTATCACCATTGATAATGTTTATTTATCTTCTGAAATCATATTGCCACCTTCGAAAGAGTTTGCTTATTTTATAAATTAATCTTTATTTACCTTTACAAAAATAATTATTGATTTTTATTCATTTTATTATATTGAATGAATTACTTAACATTTTCGTGTTCACACTATCATTACTTACAATTGTTATAACATCTTCAATTTAGACACAGTCACTTTATTCTTTCAAATATTGCAATGTCATTTTTTCTTTTTAAATTAAATGATCCAATTGAATCAATCTCATTCATTGTGTGTTATTTAATTTGGAGGAAATTTATAATTAGTGATAATGGGTTAATGATTTAATATTATTTGGAAAGTCTTCTTATTTCTATTTGACTACTGACAGATGAGATTTTTTATTTTTTCATTCTATTGTATTTATAATTTATGAATTTAAGTAATTTTATCGAATTCACCTTTAATAAATATGTATTTAAAACGTTACTAAAATATCTTAGTCTGATCGTCATATTCGCAAATTATACTATGCTGTTTATATTTTTTCTACGCATATTTGATTTATTTAGTCATTTAATGTATGTTAATCATAATACCTAGAAAGTATATAATTATGGTGAACATCTTATTTTTTTATTTGAGATTTGATAATGAAGTATCTAAATAATTTATACTGCATCTTATTATAGAAAATTATCATGAAATTTATAAAGTTATATAATCTTGTCCATAATTTATACATAATAAAAATATGAAACTCCAAATATAAAATAAAAACTTCGAAGAATCAACAATAAATGCATGTAACAATATATGAATGAAACTTTGGATTAAGAAGATGAAGATCTAAATTTTAAAGTTGAACGAGAAATTTAACGAACTTTTATGTAGTGCTATCTTAATAGGGAATTTAAACAAAGAAGTTTTTTATTCATGATTCAGTTAGTATCCTTTATATTTGCAAAAAAGAAACCAGTTACTTACTAATGCTTAATACGCACATTCCATTTCCATCAAGGCAATTAATGATAATATGAATAATTTAGCTTGATTAATAACTGATTAATATTTTGCATTATATCCTCAATTTCAACTAACTTATATTTATAAAATTTATGTATTTTAATTAAATCTCTAACTCTTTTTATTTCTACAACCTAAAAAGAATTGATAATTTCAATAATTTATTCTATTGGAATATTTAAATATTATGAAAATATTCAACTAATTTACATTAGTTTGCTTATAAAAATAAATATTAATAATGACATAATACTAATCTCTTTAATATCTTTTTCTTTTTATTAAAATAAATAATAAAGTATTTTCGGAAATTTCTTAATAATGCAGAGAAATTATTAAAAAAATAATGTAAACCATCAAAATCTATAGGCAAGTTTAATCCTGCACTAGCTTTTAGCTGTGTTTATCTTGCAATGTCTATTTCTCATCTCACTTAAATGATGATTAGAGAAGCAATAAACTATGAAGCTTGAAAGTACTAATAAAAGAAAATACATCGTTGCAAGCATTTTAATTAAAACTCAATTAAATGTACATCTTATATATGAATGGTTAGATTTTCTTGTCGTAAGCTTCCTTCCCCCCAATATTAATTAAGACTCAGGTCATTTAAAGGTTTTGGCTTTCTTTTGCTGAAGCTCAAGTCAAGTTTAGACAATTCTTGATTTGCCTGGTATAACTAGAATTCCAAATGGATTAAGGCTAATTTCAATTAGAACTGTTACATTGTTCTTTATTAGCTAGAAGCCAATCTTAAGTTCATTATTTAGATTCAAAAACCACTTTAAGACACCCCTGTTTTCCTTTGGAGTGAAGATCAGTACCAAATGGATATTAAGATTCCTGAGTCTACAGTATCCTGATGGAAAAAGAAAGATTAAAAGCAGCAGCTGGAGATAAAAAGTATTTATATCCTGAGTCTTAGTCATTTAAATTTATATAATTTAGCAAAGAAACTTAATAAAAATTACAATTTATTTTTACCTAAATATATGTTAAGCTTTTTGTTTAAATATTTAATTTAAAAGTTTTTATTTCTTGTCATATCATATATTAAAATTATGTTAAACCAAATCTTTTGAAATAATAAGTTCTGGTTATCATAAACATTCAAAATCTTTATTAAGATTGAGAAAATACTGTAAAAAATATACTTTATTATATCATTAATTATAATAATGATTATTAGAAATTTACTAAAATTATATATTTTATCTTTGAGCAGGAAACTTTTGAAAGAGAGAGAGGAACAACAATTTTGGGGTAGATACTACCCCCCTTTTGTAAACTATTCTTTTAAATTATTTTATTAAAATTTATCTGAAGTAAGATATAAAATAAGATTAATGAGTCAGTAACTTTAGTTAATTTAAAATAGTAAATTTAATTTAATGGAGAAAAACTGCTGTAACTAATAATAATGTAAATAGAGAGTAAGATTGCAGTTCTCTGATTATTCATTAAATCTCCTTTCATCTATTTTCTCCATTCTCTGGCTTTTGCTTTCTTATTGAGATTCCTTCTCAGGTACATTTTCTCCTTTTTCCTTGATTCTATCGTCACAACCTATTACTTGTTTTTCTTCTTTTTCTGTTCTCTTAAATTTAATTTTTGTTAATTGTAATTCAAATAATTAGCCCTCTACTTCTGAAAACGCTATTGACCAATTATCTGATTCTCCCTTCGTATTGAAGATTTTTCTTGTTCATCATTGCTTCTGTGCTTCTCTTAAAACCATCTCATAAAGGTAATCATAATGAGGATTGAAATAAGATGGTTCCATATCTTGATCTACTTTCTACCAAATCAACTCACTCTCCTATATTTTTTTTTATTAAAGTGAATTGTAATTTGTATTTGATTAATAATAATAACAATAGTAATAGTAAAAATAAAAATTGTATATCTTAAAAAAACGTTTCATCATCATCACTGCCATCACTTATGTCATTCTAGATAATCTTCTTGTTTTTCTTGTCTCCTCTCAAGGTTACTTTGCGAAGTTTGCGTCTTCCACTACTGCAACACAACATAGGTATGTCTACTTTTAAAATATAAATTTGGATGTTTTTTATCGTAAACGTTTAAATTGGATGAACAGTAGATCCCACAGCAATTGCATTTCTTTTTTATTAATCAATTATTAATTACAAAACATTTTATTAAAAAAATATCATGATTTTTCTGTGACTTTTCATTTTAACTCCTTCTAGTGTCTTTCCTGTATCAAACAGAAACTTCCACGTATTAATCTAAGAATATACCTGATTTGCCAATCTCAACTTATAAATATCCAATTTATTTATTGTAAGAATCCCCATCACACAGCAATCGTATAATTATATTAATTAAATTCTATGATTAAATAAAAAGTAGATCAGTTTCAATAAATTATACTTTAAAAAAGAAATAAACTTATATATTTTTCAATTAATAAATATAGATAAATGATAATGAAGATAATTGACTTTGTTTGTGAAACTCAAAATAAAAAAAGTGTCTGCTTTGAAAATTATTGGAAGTTATGAAATTTGGATACCATCTATACTAATAAATATTATTATAATATAAATTAAAATCAGTCTATATATTCATTTGAATTGCTTGTAATGTAAAATCTCTATAATTAAATTTATTAAATATTAATATTAAAAAATAATAATGAATATAATTAATGAATCCAACTGTATTTTAATATAATAAATTATATTCAAGTTTATACTTTAATACTTTGATTAATTTTAGGGAAATTTTACATGAAGATAGAATTTCAATTTATAGTAATTAAAGTATTGAAAAAGAACCCATAAATATAGAGTTCTTTTTAACAAAGAGCTCCAAATAAGTTGTTGAACTAATAATAGACAAAGTGTTTTTACTTCAATATTTTTTATGAAATATTATATAAATAGCTGTTAACAAAAGTATATTCCAGAACAAATGCTTAATTCTGTGATTCTAGATCATTTTAGCACAAATAACTCAATAGAATTTAAATTCGAATAAATTAATTAATAATCAATTATAAATAAAAAGCTCAATAAATAGAGCTTAAAATTCTTCCTGTAACAATAATATTAATTTAACACAAGACTTCATATTCAGTTTATTTTAACTTTTTGTAAGAATATTAACCAATCATTGTTTTAACAATTGTAAACTTATATTTAATAAATGTATTGGGTATATAATTTGCTCATTAAATGACCGTCACTATCTACCAAGTCATTTTTACAATATTCATTTAGATTTATTGATTACTTCAACTTATTTGATTTTTTAAATTCTTCAATTACTATTCTATGAGATCCTAATAAATTATATTGGATTTTATTTTTCATAGCGCAATTATAATAATTAACTCATTAAAAATATTTATTATTTGATTTCAATCTTTGTATCAATGCTCATTTACTAAGAGTTTCTTTAATTACTTCGTCGCTGCTCTCTACTGTATAAAGAGAATATAGTTATATGTTTTATAATGTATTATTGGTGATTGTGAATGATTATTTTTGAGTAAATGTAGTTCTGATAAAGCATATAATTGAAATGAAATCATTTTTTTATAATAAATTATTTAAAAAATGTTGAATCTTTTAATAGGACAAGCTAATTTTAAATGAAAATCTAATATATTTGGTATAAATTATATCTTATTATTCAATTCTGAAAATATACTTCGGATAAATCTTTGCTAAAGATTCTTTTATTGAAAATAAATAGGATAAAATATATATTAACAAATCTGGTTATAATATGTCCTAAAATATGAATATTTGTATTGCAAAAGATTTTAAATATTAAAAAATCACTTATGCAAATGAAAATAGTAAATAAAAAATTTACTTTATACAAAAAAAGGGGAAAAATTATAAAAAAATATAATTAATTTATAATTGTACTAAGTTACCAACAAATCACAATACTTTAGATTAAATAGATGTTCCAATTCTTGGTATTAAATAGTTTATTTTTACCAAACATTATCTCAAAATATGATAAAATAAGCACAGAATAAAATTATTAAAATTGAAAATAAAATATTATGTCTTTAATATAGAGGTCTTAATCGCACGAAAAAAGCTGTTTGATCCTGAGTGACTTTCTAGAAATATTTCACAATAAATAATTTCATATTTTTGACTTTATCTTTTACCAAATTATAAAATTGAATTCACAAATTTAAATGTTTCTTATGTCCTTTATAAACTAATTCCAAGAAAAAATATTTAATATTTCGTCGTATTTATAGAGCAAAGGGCTCCACAAGGGTTTTTACACATATGATAAATAATTTGAAAATAGATGATTATAACATTTCGATGAATAGTAAATGAAAAAATTAGTCAAAAATATAAAGTGTAAATCTAAAAATGTTTCATTGTCTTTCTATATTCCTTTATCAATATCACCATTGCAATTTTGAACTCTTCTTCCCCATTCATTTAAAGGTGCTCTGCGAACTGTTTGTCTTTTCACACCACCACTCTTACAAGGTGTATCCCCTGTGAAATAAAATTCAGATTTATTTTGTAACTTACGTTGAAAATATGTGTCACGGTATCTTAGCAATTTTTCCATTTTGTATAATCTGTAATTAATTTTATTTTTAATTATCAAATTATTATTATAAATTGTAATTAAAGATCATTACTGACTTAAAATATAAATTTGTAATTTGTTGTGACTTAACAAAGCAATTTGCATGCTGACTAAACTACCTTTTGGAGAATACAAATATAAACCCCCAAACACACATAGAATTTTAAATTGATTAAAAGTTTTAAGTAAATCGATAAGTTAGGAAATTTAAAATGACTAAATTCAACTTAATTTGAAGAAGCCGATTGAGAGAATGCAAATAAAATTGCTGGCATAATCACGGCTATGGCTCTTCTAAAGATTTTATTATGAATTAATTAGTGTAATTTTTCATATTTAGTTTAGAAGTGTTTAAAATCCAGTACGCTATCGTTGTCAGGACCATTCTTGAGATTATTAGACATCAGTTTACTATCATTCAGGCCAGACCCTAAATTCCAGTGCATTTATATAATCAAAATAGAATTTGAAAATAAAAATACTGAAGTACAGATTTTAGATTTTAAGAGCCATTAACTTCCAGATATTTTACAATTCACATTTTCACAAGCCATCATTCAGATTTGAATAGAAAAGCTTTGACTTTCGAAAGTTACCTCTGATTTTTAAATTTCTTCAAAGTCAATTTTGGCTTTGGTCTAACTAGAAAATACAAAAATTAATCATAGCTCTTCAATCACCCTTCTTCTTGCCTGTCTAAGCAAGAGTTATAGTGAATAAAATATTATTTTTCTTGTTTTGAAAGCGAGTCAGCCATAAATCTAATGGATATAATCAAAATATTATTTTTTTATTTATTTTACAACCAATTATCTAGTTAATTTTTAATAATAATGCTGTTTAGTAGCAAAATCCCATCGAATTAATCATTTAAAAAGGGAAATAACCCCTGGAGTGGGCAGATAAATCTCACTAAAACATCGAAATAACTTACTATAACTCATTAAAATCGTCTGAAGAGCTTCTAATAATCTTTATATGAAGTCTAAGGAATCTGTATTATAGTATTTACACTATATTAATTAATATAATAACAATAAGTCTTACTTTAAAAAGAAAAGTTTTCTAATATTTTATCTTCTTTATATTTGTAATTCTATCAATAGCATCCCTAATTCCTTGAATACTCAGATGTATTTATAGTTATATGGTTAAAAATTATCAATGAAAAAATAATTTTATATAAATTAGTAAAGCAACAAATTTAACTATTCTAGGAATTAGGGATGTTATTGATAGAATTACAAATATAAAGAAGATAAAATATTAGAAAACTTTTCTTTTTAAAGTAAGACTTATTGTTATTATATTAATTAATATAGTGTAAATACTATAATACAGGTTCCTTAGACTTCATATAAAGATTATTAGAAGCTCTTCAGACGATTTTAATGAGTTATAGTAAGTTATTTCGATGTTTTAGTGAAATTTAGATAATTTAAAAATTTTATCTGCCCCTGCCAGGTGGCCATTACCCTTAAAAATTAAGCATAAATCAGATGAATCAAAACACTGGATTTTAAAATGCCTCTGAAAATGATTTCAATAATTTTTGAATGCAAGTGATGTTAAGTGTAGATCTTCGATTTATCTTATAATAAGAAGGTATAAATAATTTGCAAAAGCCGTGTGAAGGACCCGATTTATCAAACTCTTATATGATTTTGAAATTCAACAAGATATTGTAATTTTTGAATCAAATTAAAAAGCCTAGCGCATTAAGTCTGAGTATGTAAAATCATATGACATCGCTGAATTTAATCGCTCAAAAAATATCAACAAGATAACTATTATATGAGAATGCTGCTGTAGCAGTCGGATTTCGGAGGTTATAATAAAGCTTTTGATATTAATTATTATGTGAATATTCATTCAAATAAAATATTGCCAAAATATTCAAGCATTTTCATAAAAGTTACTTGGCATCATAATCTCTAGATGCTACTGCAGCTTCAGAAGAAATTAAGGATATTGAATATACTAAGAATTTCAGCTTTGCAAGAGATTTAATAAAAAATAAGAACCCTTATCGCAACTCTTTTTTTTGACTATATTTCAATCATTATCAAGGGATTCTTATAAAGCATCTTGAAAAGTTTCAAGAATTCTCAATAATAATTAAAAATCTTCGAATTAAAATTTATTTTGAGAAATAAATATTTAATTCCAATCATGCTTAATTAATACACACCTTTTTATAAAACAATTTTAATCTAAAACTTTTCAATTAAAAAGTGTTAGAACTTTACAATGTAAACCGAGTAAAAAGCGGCATTTTCCTTAAATTTCTTGACTTTATTAGCTCTTTCACCATTAACAGAATATAACCAAATTAAAAGAAGGCAAGATTAGTGTGAGATACGTTTATGTAGTAACTTCAAAGAATATCAGCAAAATAGAAACAAATTAATTAAAATTTGTCAGTTTAAACCCCCATCCAAAGCATTTGTAACTAGAGTTGGCAAAGTTTAAAAAGTAATTTTTAAAATGCCTTGCCTCTTAATTACCACGACTTGATATATTTAGCAAAACTATAGACGCCACACCAACTCTACTCAATAAATAACTACCTTAAAAATGAGTGGAATCTAAAAATCTTATAATTAAGAAAGCAAATTGTTAGTAGTGAGAGTTGAAGATTACTTTACATTTAAAGTTGATAACTGAAATTGTGGAAATCCATAAATTTAACAATAAGTTTAAGATTTCAGAATATGTTCATTTTTCTTAAAAAATTGAAATCAACAGATTAATTCAACAATTGAAGCATACATCATTCAATTTAAATGGTCTAACACCTAGTAAGATTACTTTAGTAATAATTTTAATTGAAAAAATAGCTTTTAAACAGGAAATTATAATTCTAATAATAGATTCAATCAAACTTAAAATCAAAATGGAAAACTTGCTAGACTAGGAAATAGTAATGGTTATTATAGGTGGCATAAGCAAATTATTAATCGCTTCAAAATATGCATATTAGGACAACATCTGGAGCAAAACCTATAAAAGCTCTTTAAACAATAAAATGGAAAAGTGACAATGAAAAATTTATTCCCTAATATAAAGTCCAAGAGAGTCGCTATGCTAAAAGACTGGTAATGGTACGGCAAATCACTGGGAAACTAATTTTAGCAGACAGCTGTCTCTCTAGCTATTAATCAACTCAGAATTAAAGTAGATTGATTGGGCAAATACTCATTTCCTAAATATATATCAAATTATTCAGAAATTTCAGAGGGGAGTCTTTTGAAAATAATTAAATTTTCCACAACAGACTACTCCAAAGGGGGTATATGATTATTAATTTATTTCTCTTAAACAATTAAATTTAAATGAAATATTTACATTATTATATTTTTTATTTTAATAATTATTTTTTTATCTATATATCCAATCTTTTGCATATTTATTTATTTAATTATATATTAATTAGATAATGAAAATTTTTTTAATTAAATTATATAGTTAAATTAATTAAAAATTAATAAGTAAATTTTCCCTGATTTCTTTTAAAATACTATATACCTTACTAACTGCTTATCTAACTTCATTTCCTAAATAATTTCTATAATATTTTTAAGTTTTATTGATTCTTATATGTTGTTGTTAAGTACACATACATTTTATGATTTTTCTTGCCAGTATTTTTCTATTGTATTATATAATGTTTTTTCAAGCTGCAACAAGTAATTTTCTGCCTTCACTATTTCTTCAAAATATTCTAACCTATGCGATAGAATAAATAGTAATATTTCATAGCTGTAATAATCTTTTGCCTCATTATTCCTATATATTTCTGAATATTATGGTACATTAACTGGCTTTCAACTTTTTAGTTTTTATTTATACTGTTCTTATCTGGCAATTATCATCTCGATTCTGATAGTTTTGGGGTTAATGTAACATCTTAACCTAATTTAAGATTCTTAATTTATTAATCAGTAAAAATATCATTCTTGTTGACTTCTTTCAATCGCGGTTATTGATAATTTATTAAATATATTTTTAAGCTTATTCAATTATTTTCAGCTAAAATAAAGTTTAATTTTATTAGATATTTTTGAATTGAATAGATTGTTTTTGTCATAATAAATGAGGGCTAGCAAATTATATATATATATATAATCCATGAACAAGTAATAACTAATTAATTAATAGAATAATTCAATTCTCTAGCAAATAATTCATTATAAATCAACAATATTGAATATCTAAAGTAATGAAGTTAGTACTTTCTTGGGAAGTTTCCTTCTTGCCTCAAATTTTCCGCCTCCCACTATTTTCGAAAGTTTGCTACCCATTTTTAAGACATATAATTTTCTAACAATTTTTTTTTAAAATCTATATCATCTATAATAATCAATTATTCATATTTGAACATTCAATATGTTTTCTATCTTGATAAAGTATTTAGTTTTATAACAAAAATTTAATTATTTGTTTAATAAATTATAAAGTTTTATAAAGTTTTAATATATAATATGACAAGGGATATGGATAAATCTAAAAAATTGTATACTAAATAATGATTTTTAATATATGGCTATAGTTAACTGAAATTAAAAATTTATATGGGATAATTTTGTTATCAAAGTTTATAAAATTGAATGTCATGAGTAGAAACTTTCATAGAAGGCGAGAAACTTTACGAGCTCAAGAAACTTTTCCCATCCATACTTTCTAAGTAAGACTCCCTAATAAGATTTGTTTAGTCAATCAGAATTCACTAATTATAATTAATAAGCTGTAATACCTTAAAATACCGATTTGTGATGTTTATATCCTAATAATAAGAAATTGCGGTTCTTTCACGGTAAATATTATAGCATATATAATGACTGCATCAATAAGGAATGTTTTATTAAAAACGAATTCATGTTAGTCATCGAAAATAATTGTTCAATTATATATTGCGTTTACTTAAATTAATAATGGTAATTTCTGTAGAATTTTTGAACAGTAAAAGATGGCTAAGGTTAGAAACCTGGTCGATGTATCATTCTTAATTTCACCATTAAGAATATTCAGTGAATAACATTAAAATACGAACAATTGTATATTATGCCTAGCTAAATCTATTAATTTTTAGCAGCACATCCTGATTTTTTTATGCCCTTTTAAAGTTTCTTTACAAAATTTTCACTTAATGTCATATTTTATAATGAATAGTAGGAGAAATCGGAGCTCAAAACTAGAATTTGTACTTTTTAGCTTATTAAGATCTAAATTATGATTTATGATATAGGAACGAACTATTTGGTCGATTCAATAGAAAACATGAGATTAGTATTTATGAATCTAGACAACTACAAAAGTTCAAGAACTACACTTGTTATAAATCTTTCAGAAACATTGATAAATCTTAGTATAATTCAGCATATAATATAACTTTAATAGAAACCCAGACTAAGAGTATAGCTCATCTTACTAGTTAAAACTACAATTTAGATAAGTTATATATCCTAACAGAATAAAGGAGCAATAATTACTCATAATTATAAAATAAGAACCACATGGATTTCTACAATTAAAATCTGAAAGATTTCAAGCCAAGTGTCAATGAAAAAAACTAGCAAGCTGAGTCAATTTTCCAAATCATTTGCTTTAATATAAAGTTTAAAGTTTATTAAAGTTGAACTTGAAAAAGAGATAAAATACCAGCAAGAATCTAGTAATAAAGTAGTAAAATCTTATAATCATTTATTTGGAGGAAATCAGAAACACATTGAAAAGGAGCAGAAAGTCTTTTTAAATAGAGGCATATGCTAGATACAAATAGTTTATGGAGAGATATCTTAACAGTATTTCAAAATCTAAGATTTAAAGTAAGGTCTATCTAATGAATAAAAATAATGATAAAGAAAGCAACAATATATTATGAAATATAATTTAAGAGTAAATTGCTATGTATGGATAATTAAGGGAAAATACCTACATTTCTATTATGACTAATCCCTCTTTTCCATTTCAGTTAAAATTTAAGATGATGCATTTTTAGATATTTATAATAATTTTCAAGCGCATTACCAACTTTTTGAAAGTTGGTAATGCGTCCATTAAATATATAAATATTAAAATGTACAATATATACTACAAATGTAATCTTAACTTATTAAATCTAAAATAATTTCACTTTTAAAATGTTATATTTAATCTAATATAGGTATTATAAAAAAAGTTAGTTGTGAGCTAATGCTCTATAATCTAAGTTGATCTAATAAAATATTTTCTTTTTAAAATTAATCTTAATTCTATTTAGATTTTACTTAATTTAAACAATTAAAGAATATTGTTCTAAAAATTACCTAATATGTCTTTTTTGTGGATAATAAATTATCCTTATTATATTATCATGAATCAAAATATTTCTAAATTAACTTATAATAAATCTATATAGACTTAGTATAAATCTATATAGAATTGTTTGAATCCTTAATTAGTTTTAATTTTAATTAAATATATTTAAATACAAATTAATACTTTTAATGATTAAGATCACTATATGATTATTTATATTTCAGTAAAGCATAATAATTTTTTATTTTTATATCATATCACTCTGTTAAATTTAACAATATATTTAATAATCTTAATAACGAGTCAACGTTTATCTTACTTAATCATACTTTAACTAAAAATTTATATATTTTGTTAGATTTATACACAATGACAATATTTGTTAAATCACTCACTTTAAGAATTTTAACCGATTTTTAAAAGAGTGAATATAGATATTTAATCAAGTAAATTGTTAATATAGTTGATATTATAATTACGGTAGAGAGAGAGGAAATACTTGAAAGGCAGAATGATTACGAATAATTTTTATGATATATAAATATAACGAAATGCAGTCACTACTTAAGGATATTTAATTTAATTAAGAATAAATTAATGATTTCTTAATGTTTGATCATAACATAAGATTAAAAGTAGTAAAAAAAGGAATAAATTTATTAAAGGGTGTCATTCTGTCTTTTATTTATCATTCGATGCTAAACTTTGTTCAGTAACTTAAGCGTCAACTGGTTAGTAATCTTCATCCACTATCCGAGTTTTTTTCTGCTTGGCTTCATCAACTATTTATTCTGCTTTCCTCCTCTGATTTAACTTTTTCTAATGGCTTAATCTGTCATTATCCCTTTTCTAATTGCTTTTTCTTTTCTTCTTTTTCCTTTATTGCTTTTTAATCAGGTCATTGCCCTCTAGTCTTAAAACTAATTTATATCCATTTTTAATAAACATTAAATGTGAAGATAACATAACTTTTAAGTAACTAAGTCTGAGCAGTTATTGCATAGTAATTGATGAAATTGAGTAATTAATCAATGATTGTGTTTTAGATTCTATGTAACAATACTTTAGATGAAATAAGATCCACACTCTTCATTCTATATTGTTGATGCTAGGCTAAGTAGTTATTTTAATGAAAAAAAGTGTATAGCTACAGCCTACTAAAATGTTTAAGATGAAAGAGTGCCAACCCTTGTGATCTACATACACCGTAGAACACATGTGCAGCTAATCATCAATAGGTCAAGAACACAAGACATGAATATTATTGCAATTCAATCGAATATCTAAGTCTCACTCTTAGAGTAAGATACCTTATTTTCCAAATTTAAGAAGGGGGATTTATATGTTTTCTTTAAACTTAAAGGCTTTCTTAATTTTCCAAAAATCTAATAAAATTCTAAAACCATTTAAAGCTAAAATCTAAGGAAGGTTTCATTGTTAAATTAGAAAAAGATATTGATTATGGGACAACCAGTTTTTATATACAACCTGTAAACTACTTAGATTTACCAACGAATGAGTAAATAATAATCAATTGAAATTTATTATATTTATTTTTAATTTATATTATAATATAGTTTACTTGTTGGAGTATTAGAAGTTATTAATTAAAATAATTATATATGAACTTATGTTATAATTAATACTTAACAATTTATTATAGCAATTACAAGTATAATTTATTTAAAATATATCATATCATATTTTAAATATTCAGAGATAAACTTTATTTATTGTATTCATTATTAAAAGTATTATGAACTGCAAAAGAATGAAATAATTCATTAATAAAGTGAGTTAAAATAGTAATTATTAGTTTAATATTAATAATAGTTCTACTTTGCTTGTTAATTAGATGAATTTAATATAATTATCGAAATATTTGTATAAACTTGATTTTAATTAATATACAACTTGCAAATTTTAAATATTTACTATAAATATCTTGATGTAAATGCCCTCCATTGATTCCTTGTTACACCAAAAATTACTTTCATTCTTGTTTGCCAAAACTTCATCTATTTCTAAGTAAAAGTATCACAATATAGTTACTTAATGTAAAATGGGATGAGTTTTTATTAGTATTTTCTTCATTTCATTCATATTTGCACTTTCTATACTCGTCTCCTTCTATTTATCATACTATATTTTAACTGTTTTTAAATAGTAATTATGAGAAGAGTTACTGGAGTGTAAGGTTTAGTTTAATTCATTTACAATATTGTTCACTATTAATATATTTAACAAAGCCAATAACTAAATATATTTAAATATAAATCATTAATATGTGAATGATCATTCAAATACATGTTAGGTTGATATGTATTTTGTTTCGTAATTAAATATATGTTTATAGCGAAAAAAGGCTGAAAATACTTGAATTGAGAGCTTATTAATAAAAAATAGCGCATATGATTAATTAAATTTTATTTAAGTGGGAACTTAAATAAGAGAACATGATTAGAAATATAGTTCTCATACATTTTATCAATGGTATAATTTTGTGTTAATCTGGTTATAACTTCTCTATAATTTAATATCAGTAGTTATTTAAGTAAGAATATTTTATATTCTTAGATGTCGGTATAGCCTTCATTGTTCATTATTTTTATATAAAATGAATTTTTGTAGTCATTAACTAAAGCAATAATAGATTTACTCACAGAAATTGTTAAATACTAATGTTTACTACTAGATTCAGCATATTCATAGTGTGATTCTTTCTCGCGCCATGCTTAATAATTTTCATTGATGAGCTCTCACTCTATCAAAAATAGTATAGATTTATTGAAACTCATGGTGAATTTCAGGTCAAATTTATTGCTAGCCTTATTTTTCTTAAAGCTCCCTTTATTCGAAATGTTAGTATATGGCCTCGGTCTCGTCATATAATCAAAACCCCAAAACCCCTTAGTGAGGTTTATAAGTGCTTTGATTTGTAGGGTATAGTTGGGGTCTTATTGGGGTTAGTAGAGAAATTAGGTCAAATTGCAAAATGAGAAATAGAAATTAGCGAAATTTAGGGTCTATTTATGATGAGTAATATTTGGATTTACTGCTTAAGCTTAGGTATGGTACAAGTATTAATATAGACTAAGTCAAACCAGTAATGAATTATGCTGCTATAGCAAAGCTCCTGCGAAGAGTGCCTCAACAGTTAGGTATCATTGCTTGTTGGCTGTTTAGCATTATAATTCAGGCACTTGAAAGCATCCTGCAAGAAATAATAGTTCTCACAGCACCATATTGACTACCTCTGTGATTCGAAGACTTTAAAGTATTGAGCACACTTTCCACTAGACTAGCGAGTTGTGATGTTTCATCGCAAGTTTCCTGACATGCGTATCTCTCCATAAACTATAGCCAACATTTCTAGAAGAAATGGTATTACTTTCAAGACTGTCAACAGAGTGAAGAGAGTGATTGATTTTACAGTTCCATTTTATAGTAATAATTTAAACTATATATATTATTAAATGCAGAGGGCTATTGACAATAATATCAAGTTCATACACGCTGATGAAGCTGTGTTTACCTTCAACACCTTTATTAATAAGTCTTGGTATAAAAAGTATGATAATATAGAAGTATACGATTAGAAAGTAAAGGTTGTAACCCATGCAATTTATGCAGGTATTAGTGAAGACTCTGGCTTAGAAAGTTATGTTATTCATCCTCGCTCTATTAAGCGAGAGTAGTACATAGAGTTCCTACATAAGCTGAGAGATAAATACAATGATTAGGAGATCATCCTGTTTGTTGACAACCTCTCAGTTCATAAGACTAAGGAGTCTAAGAAAGCTTATGAAGAGTTAAACATTACTCATGTATACAATGTTCCTTACAGCCCTTAATTTAATGGAATTGAATTCTACTGGAGTTAAATAAAGACCCACTACAAGAAACTGCTGCTATATCATCTAATGTATGACTTGCCTATAGATACAGTAGACTTGATTCAGAGTAGCTGCAAGAGAGTGAG